>CAKNXH010063667.1:245355-301231 GCA_932178445.1 Andricus quercusramuli | reverse complement strand
CATGACTTTTAAAGTTGGGGCAGTTGAGAAATAATGCCCCATGAGTTAATCAATGTAATGTGAGGCTGGTATCCCGCAAAGCCTGCTCGGTTTTCGCAAAGATCCGTGTGCCGGAAGTTAATTAGAAGCGACCGGAAGCTAACGTGACGGCAAAAACGGGATGCTGTCGCTCTACTAACTTGACTAGGATGCGTGAGTGATGTTTTAGCTTAATTTCAAAGCGTAATGAAAAAAGTGAACAGAAAATTTACGTAATTTATTTATGATACAAATTGAACCACTATGTAGGGGGAGTTTGAAGAAAATATTTTAGATGAGATTATTTAGGGGAGAAAAATTGTATCTCAAGTGGAAAAATGTTCACTTTACTTATGTAATTACAAAATTGAGAACAAAATTTAATTTCTCATCTTTAATGTTGTTTTTTGAAGAATGAAACAAAAACTAAGTGTCCTATCAAAAAGTGATTCATAGAAAATTTGTAGATCTTTTTTGGGCGCACAATTTTTGTCTCTTCATCTGTTTTTCGCATCTTGCATAGTTTGACTGCAAAATGAAAATTTTGAATTTCCATTATTTTTTGTGCGATAAAAATTAGATTTTTCGATTTTTCAAGAAAATTCAAAAACTTATTATGATTATATTGTAGGTCTTTAAAAAAAACGTTTTTCTTCTCCCAACTGTTTCTCATATCGTGAGTTGTTTCGCTTGAAATTTCCATTTTTTTTTTCTTGAATTTTGAAAACGCTATAACTCAGATAATTTTCTTTGTGTCGAAAAAAGTCGTAATGATAAATTGTTCGAATTTCTGATTTTCGCGAATAGCTGTACATAGAATTTTCAAATCTTGAAAAAATGGTCTAAAAATATTGAAAATGCTCTATCTTTTTGAATTTTTCTCTCCAAAATAGCTAGCTGACGTCCAGTTTCCGTCAGCAAAAGAGTGTGCTAAAGGCTAGCCTAATAGATTGATTCTTTCGAAAGTTATCGTGCTCGCAGCAGATATACAGACAGACATACTGGCAGAAACATTCGTGACACCCTGTTTTGCGTGTTCAGAGAGTCACTAAACGTAGACATTCGACAAAAAAAGGAGGGAGGGGGGAGGTCAAATTTGACACAAATCTAATAACTTCTCGAATGAGAATGTAATAACCCCTGGGACGTTTCAACATGATATTTTATTTCTTTACAAAATTTTCGCGAAAATTCTCACAACCAATGCCTCGGTGGCCATAAAATGATTTTCAACATCACTTCAATGCATGCCTTATTAAATTTTATCTGCATTTTTATAAGATTCATTCTAAGTTATTATCTCTTTCCCTTTGGGACTCTGACTCTTCACCCTTTTAATTATATTGCTATTCATAATAATAAGGCTATTATTTTCTTGAATTTCGTTGAATATACTTGCGGTTTGCGTTGACATTATCAAATGAGGATCACGTTCGCTGCAGAATTAATTCGCCGATGAGGAAAACTCTAATTATTTCCTGGAAAGCGCTTCACGTTCCCTGAAATGAAGGTAGCTCGTTATATCGGGCTACTAGCAGAGGCGCGTAAATGCGTTTATATACTCAAACGAGAGCACACTAAAACACACAAGCATATGTCCATAGTGCAGTGAAATACAATCATATTCAGGGTATGCTTCACTTTGTGAATATGATGGTTGGTCGCAGCAATGCTAACCCCATCCAGAACCTTACGGTCCTATTACGGCTTTTCTCTTCACGCAATTTAGTACTTGCGACCTTTCATCACTAACCGCCTGAATTATCCGTAACAGGCAACCCGGCCATCGCCGACTCAATAGCCATTTGATGGCAGGACCCTCACAGTATGGGGTACTCGCGGGATATCCCATTTATGTTCCAGGCTAACCCAGGGATATTCCAGGGATACCTCATAAGATATCCTACACGATGAAAATTAGGATATTCCGGGATATAAATTGGATATCCCCATTTCCGCTCGAGGGATCGTGTAAAATTTGCATATGGGATTTCAAGGAAATGTCCCTAACAGGATATATTTTTTCTAATGAAAAATTTTCTTCCTGAATAGAGTGTACTTCATCCTTCAAATGTTCAAAAAAATTCTGAAATGGTTTTTAATTTTGCAAAACATCTTTCTGTAAACACTATTTAATAGAGAAAATTTAGTAGGTCCCCAATTTTTGTAAATTATTCCACTTAAAGTAACATCCTGAAAAAAATAGTTCAGTTGCGTCACAGTTCAAGTGAACAGTCCCAAGGTCAAGCTAAAATGGCTGTCGTCCGTTTGCGCCCGTCATTGGTGTTCCAGGGTCGAAGCACAAGTCGGAGGTTAGCACACAAGCGAATCAAGTGCGAGAACGTAGATGAGTGCGAAGAGCTGAAGGCAAATGCTGCAATCACACGAGTAGTAATCGCCTGTGCATACGTGTATCACACGCTTTTTTTTTTTGCAAAAACCAGCGAAGAAATTTTTGAGCACTTTTTCACACTTTTCCAAAGTAGTTTAGGGAAT
The DNA here is from genome assembly GCA_932178445.1 of Andricus quercusramuli. Classification (NCBI taxonomy): domain Eukaryota; kingdom Metazoa; phylum Arthropoda; class Insecta; order Hymenoptera; family Cynipidae; genus Andricus; species Andricus quercusramuli. Next base: position 298,717 of record CAKNXH010063667.1, on the reverse strand, counting down.
TCAAGCAATACATGGAATTCCGCGATTTGAAGGAATTTCATGAATTCCATGAATCTCATGAATTCCGTGAATTCCAAGGATTCCGTGAATTCCGCGAATTGCATGAATTCTGTGAATTCCATTAATTCTGTGAATTCCATTATTTCCGTGAATTCCATGAATATCGTGAATTCCACGAATTCCGTGAATTTTATGAATTCCATGAATTCCCTGAATTCCATAAATCCGAATTCCGTGAATTCCATGAATTCCATAAATTTGGTAAATTCCACGAATTCCATGAATTCCGTGGATCCCGTGAATTTCGCGAATTCCGCAAATTCCGTGAATTCCGCGAATCCCGCGAATTCCATGAATTCCATGAATTCCATGAAATCCGTGAATTCCATGAATTCTGGGAATTCTACTAATTTCATTAATTCCGTGAATTCCATGATTTTCGTGAATTCCTTAAATTCCTGAATGCGATGTATTCATAAAATTCCATGCATTTTTTGAATTTCGTTAATTCCCTGCATTGCAGGAATTCTGAGAATTCATTGAATTCCGTGAATTCCATGAATTTCTTGAATTTCATGAATTCCCTAAATTCCATGAATCCCATGAATTCCGTAAAACCCAAGGATTCCGTGATTTCCGTGAATTCCGTGAATTCAGCCAATTCCGCGAATTACGCGAATTTCATTAATTCTGTGAATTCCATGAATTTCGTGAATTCCGTGACTATCGTGAATTCCATGAATTTCGTGAATTCCGTGAATATCGTGAATTCCATGAATTCCGTGAATTTGATGAATTCCATAAATTCCGTGAACTCCATGAATTCTATAAATTCTGTGAATTCCATGAATTTCATAAATTTCATTAATTCCGTGAATTCCGCGAATTCCATGATTTCCTTGAATTCCATGATTTTCTTGAATTCCATGAATACCGTGAATTGCGTGAATTCCATGAATTCCGTGAATTCCATAAATTCCGTGAATTCCATAAATTCCGTGAATTTCATGAGTTCCATGTATACCATTAAGCCATTTCCCTTTCGGGGTAGGCGTGACACTACCCGATTCGGGTAGTGTTTCTAGGTGGATAGTTTCTTGTAGTAAATAACTACAAGTGTGGGCTCACCACACCCACGACTAGCCAACAGCACGCAGTAGTATTATCCCCGAACGGTCATCCATCCAAATACTAACCGCGCCCAACGCTACTTAACTGCAGTGATCTAACGAGAACTGGGTTTTTCAGCGTGGCATGGCTGTTGGCATGAATTCCATGAATTCCATTAATTCCGTGAATTACTTGCATTCCTTGAATTTCTAAAATTCTTAAAGATCCGTGAATTTCTTCAATTCCATAAATTCATTCCACTAAAATATTCTTTTGAAGTTTCACTTCTACCGTGAGTCTCGAGATACCTACACACACATTTAAAAGAATATTTTTATTTTGCCGTTATGCAAAGTTACGCATCTCTAAAAAGTGCATGCGCATCCATTGCTTCGATTCGCAAAATAGACATGTTTCAAAGTGCGCATGCGCCATTATGTTTAGATGTTCAGAATTGAAGAGATATTCCCATAGGATACACGATTAAGCAAGTTGAATATCGTGTAATGCTGCTTGCGTATCTTGATAAGTGAAGTTGTGCGTTGAGCACTGTGCAGGAAACTGTACCGAAAGTATCTTCTGGTGAGAATGCCTGATTCTCACGCAGTTTGTATTTTATGACTTTATAAAAAAATGTCCGCCTGTGAAAATTTAAAAAAAAATTGATTTTTTTTCTTTAACACTGGAAAATTCAATAACGAGAAAATTTCCATAATTTTTTTTATTTTCCTGTTAAAATACATAGAAAAATGGCAACTTTGACGATATAATGAGGAAAAAACTGTTGATTTTTTCTGTTTTTTAATGGAGATATTTTGTCAGGAAACAGAAAGTCATAAACTCCGAAATATATGAGAATAGGGTAGTTCTTATTTATATTTGGTAGATTTTTTTTCTTCGAATTTCTCTACTCTCAGCCCCCAGTTTTGCTCGAATGCCCAAAAAAATGTCTCAAAATTTGAGCAAAATCGGTTAATATTTAGGGGTGGCGCAAAGACCATGAAGTTGCTCATTGATGTAACATGGGAAAAAGTCAGCTTTTTGTAAATCTAATATTTAAATGCGATAATATGTTACAAATAATTCCGTTTTTCAGTATATTATTCACAATTCAACTGATATGTAATTGTTTACACAATTTTAATTTGTTTAAACATTTCGGAGTATTCTTAAAAGCAAAGTAGAACATAAAAATATTTCAATCTTTTGAAAAATAGCACAAATAAAATAAGTGAACAAGAAAATTGTCTGTACGATATATATTTGTTTAAACATCTACGATTATTTATAATAAACAAATTAGTACTTAAAAATATGAAAATTTGTCTAAATTTTATTGAGATAAAATGTTTCTTTTGCTTTTTTCAGGTACAATATATGCTGCAACAAATACGTATTATTTAAATAATTGTAAAACTATTGAAACAAATTATTTTATTGTTATCATTGATTAAATAACTCATATAGCCTAGAAAATAAGTTCATTTCACGATTTAACTGAAAAAAAACAAATATTTAAACAAATTAAAATTGTTTCAATAATCGAATATTTGTTAAAAAATAACTGGATATTCCTGAATTACTGATTGATAGGTATTAATTTTTCTTTAACTTTCAAAAAGCCTCAATAAACGCAATATTGCGTAGAATTCAAATTTGTCACTTATGAGGTTTTCTTTGGGGATCCATAAGAGTGGCTTAAAATTATTCAACCTCAAAATTCATGATTGATTCTTATTCTCTGACGAATTGCGAACAATATACTGAAACACGGAATTATTTGTAACATATTATTGCGTTTAAATATTAGATTTACAAAAAGCTGACTTTTTCCCATGTTAAATCAATGGGAAACTTCATGGTCTTTGCGCCACCCCTAATTATTAACCAATTTTGCTCAAATTCCGAGAAGATTTTTCTCTTGGGAATTTGGACCCAACTGAGGTGGGAGAGCAGAGAAATTCGAAAAGTGAGAAATAAGGGCCACCCTAATGTGAGAACCATACTCACTCACGTGTTTTAATTTCTTTATTCATGTACATTTAATGGATTCGGACAAATTTGTATCCACCAAATCCCAGCGAATATTTAAGATCAGCTTGACAGCAATACAGTTTGGCGATCATGCGAGAGGTATATAATTGCCTTGCAAATATTTTCAGTTGATCGTAACAATCGTGTGCTACGTATAAATCACACTTCATGAGCTCACGTCATTATTGTGAATAGAAATGTATACTGCATATATGCCTTATAATCATTTACTTGCTTCAGTAAGTTTTATTACTTTAACATATCAGTACATCCAATATTGGTAGTGTGTTTGCTACAGCTTGTTATGGAAAATTCTTATATACCAATGCAAAAATTTAACAATAGAAAAACTAATAACCTAAGTTAGTTTGACTAATGAAGTCACGTGATAATTTAAGAGTGCGCCATCTAGCCGAAGTCAAGCAAGATCAAGTTGGTAATGTGGTTGGTAATGTGGAATATCTCATTAAAATTACTTTTCTTGTAATTCCTCTCCTGCATATTACCGAAATGCGCAAGATTATTAATTTCATAATTTTAAACATCCATTCTTTGAATTTAAGAATTGCTTGAATTTTTGCAATTTTCTTACACCATGTTTTCTTACCAGCAAATATGTACAAGCCCAGGTGCAAAATTCGGTCGGCTGCCAAAGATTGACCATCGGCCCAAAGTCGGCCCTGCTTGGGGTAACCGATCTACGGTAACCAGAGTTGGGCCGAATAAGGTGTTTTCAAGGTGCCATGGTATCACCGACGTTGTCAGCCGACGTCGAAGTTGGGCGAAAAGCCGACTATCGGCCCAATTCTGGCCCAACGTTGGGCCGACGATCGGATAAACTGTGGCAGATTGGTCGGTACGACCGCAAGAATGCGATCGGTCCAACTCTAGATACAGCAGTCGGTTAGTCACAAGTCACCATTATGCACCCGACTGTCGGTCAAACGTTGGCCCAAATATGGACCGACCGTCGGATAAACGCTGGTTGATTGCTTAAAAAAAACGTGAGAGTACGTGAAAGCACGGCATAAAAAGATTACGAGTATTTTAGCGAACATCAAAGAACAATCGATCCTATACTTCTAGTCTGTACTGAAATAAATATGTTTCTCAGCGAATGTTTCCAATAAAAAATATTCCCCAGGCTTGAATAAACTTTTCCATTTATTCATTATTTTAAGCTGGAATAATAAAGACGAAAGTATTGGAAAGAAAATATTTATTATATGGCTGCGTCTGGTCGTCCCGAAAAATTCGAGAGTTGGAAAAAGGGATGGACTAGTCGTCCCGAAAATACAGAACGACTATTAGCCAAGCATACGAGAAATATTGGACTAGTCATTCCGAATTTCAGCACGACGAAACACTTCGTTATTATACAGAATTTACGTATTTTATGATAAATTCATCGATTAATCCAAATTAACGTTTCTTCTGGAGTGGGATATAAACTTCATTGATTGATTTATAACCGACCAAAGTAAATAAAGCTACGTCTATGTGCTTCCCAATGGCGAATGATATTAAATTGATGGATTATAACTTGAGTTTATTTTGCGGGCATCGACTGTCGAATGATGATTGATCGATAACATAACTCGCACACATTCATTTTGTCACATGAAAATACAATTTTTTCTAAGTAGTTTAAAATTACAGATTTGAAATATAATTTGTATATATTACAGAAATGTTCTTTTTTTCCTATATATTTTGTCACGTTATCAATTTTTTCACAGTAAAACAGGGAAGATTTCACTACCTATCTATCATTACGGAATTTTTCGTAAGGCTGACCAATTTTCAACTTATCCAGTTAATATCAGTCATACTACCCTTAGCACTATACTTGACCCGTTCCTCTCACGGAACATTCCTTAATACTAGTCAGTGCCAAAACTATCTTACTTGCGTTACATGCAAAATCAATAATCAAAAACGTTCATAGAAATCAAGATTCACGGTAGCCAATCTTCGCCACGTACAAAGAAAAGCTACAGAAAATTATCATGTATTTTGGAACTTTCGTGGATCCTCGACATAATTCTCAACTGATTTCAAAATGAAGCTTGACAGCTTGAAGGACAACCATTAAAAATAAGTTAGGGCGTGAATGCATTAGAAACTGTAAGATTAAATGAGAGAAAACGTAAAAACAGCCCATTTTCGACCTCTGCATTGTAAGTTATCCAACCGATTGGGACCAAATTCAAGAAAAAGTCAGTAGCGACAGGTTCTTGCTAGGTATTCTTAATACGTATTTGTTATTGAATGGAATTCCAGTGATAGATTGAGGATTTTAGTTTAATAATATGGTACCATTCAACTGCATTAAATAATAAATCAATGAAATTAATTTAATTAATTTCCGACGAATTTGTTCAAACAATTAATTTGATATTAAGTGAATTAATAATTTAATTTAAATTGATTCAGCATAATCGTCTTCTTATAAACACAAAAATACATCAAATGCCACCAAAAACATCAGCAATGCAAAAAATCTGCCAAGTCACACTATATGAATTTATGAAATCAAAGTTGGTCAAGTAATTATGGAAAAAAATATTTATAATAAAGTATATAAAGAAAATTTTCTACATAGTACCCTGAAGAATTTTGTGAATAAGTGTTAAAATTGTCATATTACACATCATGGGTATGGGATATGGATATCCCTTTTATATCCTTTATATACTTTATCGTAAATATTTTTCCTGAAATTACTTGGCCAACTTTGATTTAAAAAATTCACGCATGTTTAGTTGGCAGATTTATTGCTTTTCAGATGTTATTGGTTGGATTATATGTGTATTAGAGTGCCTATTAGAAACTTATGGGTTTGAGTTTCCCAAATACTGCCCCCATTTGGTTTCTTACTGTGCGAAAGTAACATGCTAATTTCTCTTTTATTTAAAATGATTTGCTAAGAGGTTCTAATATCTTGGAATGCAAAACCTTTAATCTTTAATCAAAATATATATATATATATATATATTCGGTTTTTGGTTTTGGTTCCTTGGGAATCGAACCGAAGGGCCTATGACAAAGCTACCGAACGCGTCCTTGGCTTGCGGATAGAGGGTCCCTGTATCCAGGGTTTCTGCTGAATATGGTTACAATAATGAATAAGCAGTCGCGGACAATTTCCCAGGGATGGTCCCGAAGGAATAACCCCTAAGCGAAGGCGTTACAACTTTGCCGATAGCTGAATGACACCTGGGTGAGGTGTCTCAAACGGTGACCTGAGATACCAGGCGACCTCTCAATGTATCAGCCTTATCCTTGCACGCGGGGCTCTACAAGGATAGAAGAACCCTTTCCCTAGCAGCTCGTGGGAACAACAATGACAACACCAAACATAGTTGTAGTAAGTGCGGTTCAAAACAATCGAACGCGCAGGGCTCCCGACAATGGGTCGGACAACAATGCCGACTAAAGGACTCGGAGAAACATCAACATTCAGGTTTCTCCCAAGCCCAAAGATCTGACTGAACTGGATGATGAGCTTCGTGGGGATTTTTCCGAAGAATACGACCTCTGGATTATCAATTGTGGCGTGTACAATGCAGCGAGAACTTTGGCAGATGCAAACCGTAAAACAAAACCAACGGTTGGTCATAAGACCAAAAGACGAATACATCTGGCAGGACTTTCACTGCCAAGTTTCGAAAGTTCGCGCGCGAACTGCGGATCCGTCATCACACAAACAACAAGTCAAAGCTACTGAACATCAGGCAGCATATTGCTGACAGAATACGAGTACTATCTAACGCTAGGAGAAGTCTAGAGTGGAGGAAGAGGTGGGTCAGAGAAAATCAACAGTTTTTGTCTGACCCATCTCGACTCTTCCAAGACCCTCCAGTTACTGTCGAACATCCGCCCAAACAAGAGGAGGTCGAATCATTTTGGAGAGAAATCTACGAGGTCCAACATCCACTTCAAGAAGACTCAAAGAACATAAATAGCTTCGAGGAGCTGTGCAATGCCCTCATAACAGCTGAGGAGGAAAGCCCACCTATCACTACCGAGGAGGTGAAAAACGTATTTAGAGGTGGAAGAAGTTTCCTTCAACCCACCAGCATCTGGCCCGAATTTTCACCTTATATCTAAAGTCGGAAGAGCCTATTCCGGAGTGTTTGGTGGAAGGGCGCACAGTGCTCCTGCCGAAGACGGGCAACTTATCTGACGCTAAGAACTACAGGCCAATAACTTGTCTGAAAACACTGTATAAGATCTTCACAGCTATCCCAAATGATAGGATTGTTCGGATAATTGGATCTGTGTGGCGAGAGATGTATGAACAACGCGGCTCAAAGAAAGGCGTAGCAGGATGTTGGGAAAACCTGTTCATCCATGGATGTGTTTGTGAAGACACAGCATCCTATCAGCGATTTCTATCGATGGCCTGGATTGATTACCGAAAAGCTTTTGATTCAACCTTCCATAGACTCATCATCTGTCTGCTGGAAAGCTTGAGGGTTCATCCACACATCGTGAGGGCCATAGAGAGGTTAATTCCGCTTTGGAAAATCAGATTTACTATCTCATCTGGAAAACATCGTGTGATCACTAACAGTGTCACCTTTCAGAGGGGTGTGTTTCAGGGCGACACCATGAACCCTCTTCTCTTTTGCCTCACATTATTGCCACTGTCTCTCGTACTTCGCCATTCTGAAGGGTACCTCTGTGGCAAACCTGAAAATCAAAATCATGAGGCCAGTCATGTATTTTACATGGACGATCTCAAGCGCTATGCTAGAAATCAAGAGAAACTACATCAAGCTCTAAAAATTGTCAAAGGGTACACTCAAGAGCTTGGAATGGAGTTCGGGTTAGAGAAATGCGCCAAGATTAATTTGAAGAAAGGAAAACTTAATGGCATCCCCGAGGACCCTGAGCTCGTCGACAGAAGCGCTATACGACATCTTAGTGCTGCAGAGACCTATACATGCCTGGGCGTGTCACAGAGCCGCATTCAGGATATCTATGAAGGCTACTCTCAGAAGCAGATAAAAACGTCTCGTCCGACAGATTTGGTCTTCCGAACTGTCGGTTAAGAACAAAGTATCTACAACGAACATGCTCTCCGTTCCAGTAGTACACGGAGAAAAGTTTCCACGCCTGCTGGCTGTGCAGACAGCCGCAGCCATGGTTCGTGCTAAGGAGACTCGCTAGGCGGCGCGCATGCGGGCCGAACGAGATTTGATGCAGCTTCGTGGCTCCTGCTTGTATGCACGTTACATCTCGATGCCCATCCGCACTCGGTATAGCCGTGCATACACGTTTTCTCGCGCTGCAGTGCTCGAGACCGCTCGGTCGCGGGAAAACGTGCATGCACGGCTATACTAGGTGCAGATGGGCATCGAGATGTAACGTGCATACAAGCAGGAGCCACGAAGCTGCATCAAATCTCGTTCGGCCCGCATGCGCGCCGCCTAGCGAGTCTCCTTAGCACGAACCATGGCTGCGGCTGTCTGCACAGCCAGCAGGCGTGGAAACTTTTCTCCGTGTACTCTATTCATTTGGAGTAGTTCCATGGACGAAGGACGAGCTCAGATCCCTTGATATCGGGACGCGAAAGGTTTTGCACACGAACAAAAGCATGCACCTTAAGTCTTCTGTTGCGCGACTTTACATCTCACGCCGCCTAGGTGGTCGCGGAATACTGAATCTTGAATTTCTTCGCAACAGGATTATTCTGGGTACAGCACATATAGTTGCAAATGGACAAGACCCTCCTCTTAAAATGGTCAGAAAACATGAAGGAGCGGGCAAAAGGGCGTTTCTGTAAAAAGCAGTGGAGGAGGCTGCTGAGACACTCGGCCTCGACTTAAATACCAGGGATGAGCAAAATGCATCAAACCTTATCCATCTTGAATACTTACACCTGAAGGCCCGGATTAAGAAAGCACATGAGAAAAACTTCCGCGAAGAGTTCCTCGACAAGAGGATGCACGGCATCTTCCATAGAAATGTGGAGGATCAGTCGATTTATGAGCTAACGTATGCTTTCCTTAAATCATCCGGATTGAAGTCGGACATGGAGGGTTTCATTTTGGCATGTCAAGACGGAGTCATTTCCACTCTAGCATACCGACGCCACCTTTTGAGCCAGGATATTCCTGATGATAGCCGCAGAGTGCATCATGCACACCCCGAGCATCTAGGACACATACTATCTAGTTATCCAAGGAGAAAGAAAGAGAGGTATAAAGATCTTATAAAGGAATTGCGACGGTTATACCCGGAATATTCTGTTAACCTAATCGTCTTAATCATCGGCGCTCTTGGTGGTGTCAAAGTTTCACTGGTTAATAGCCTGGAAAGCGTCCCTGTGTGTCAAAAAAATGCTGAGACACTTGCGGGGAAAATTCAGAAGACGGTCGTCCTTCGATCGCTCCATGTCCTCAGGGTGCACGACACTTTTGCCGGATCATCGTATTGAATTAATTGCAGGCTGTAACCGCCTATCTCACGGTCGTGTAAATTTTACCGCCATCTCGCTGGGAGGGGGTGCAATTTTTCAGATTAGCTCAGGTGTAATTTGACTAGTTTACATTCACACAAAAATCCAGGGTATTAAAATGTTGCAAACAGCTGATAACGACATCATGTCACGAAAGAAAACTGTCCATTGTGCAAAGTTTTAATGTGATTTTCTAGGTCAATTAAATACATGGACATGTTATGCATGCTACTGTGAAACAATCGGAAACGAAACAAAATATTCAGAAATATCAGGATAACATTTTTGGAACACATTTAAGCTTTCAGAAACTAAAATCGACAATGAGAAATTTATTTTTTTCATATACACACATCGGAAGAGATACAGATGACTAGAAGAAAAAGAAAAAGATAACTATGCGATGAAGCGGGGCAGAAATTTCAGTTCTGTTATCGCTGGTCGTAGTTTGTGATATCGTAGAGAAATGTAGAGGGATGCTCACGGCAGAGAAAGGATAGGAGGATAAAATTGGAGTAGTAAGGGGTTGAACGTACACTGAGAAACCCTTGTTTGTATTTCTTGTTAAAAATCACACTAGATTTCACTATCTGAACTTTGCAATGAGAGGCAAAAAGCAAATTTTAATAATATTTACTAACCTCAATAGTAACTCGTAGCTACTTAAAGTATTATAAAATATATTGGAATAAAAGTTAAAACAATTGCATTTATTGTAAAAGACATTTGAAGTATTTATTAACCTCTGTAGTAAAACTGCAAGTCTGCACTATTTACTAATTTTGGTAGGAGAAAATAGTAAATTTGTTGGATTAATATCTGTAGAAGATAACAGTATTTACAAAGTGCTGTAGTAAAATGATGCGCAGGGACCGTGCGCACCGAATTACTAACTGGTTAGCAAAATCTGCTACAGTGGGAATAGTAAAAAAAATAAATACGTGTTGCAAACTTTCACACAAGCCTACCTACACACATGTTCTACATTTAACGCATAATTCACATTTATTTAAATTAAGAATTGACAACATTAGAAATTACATATATGTATATATTCTTAAAAGATAGTGTTTTATATTATAAAGCTGAAACAGAAAAATCGGGTTAGAAGAAAACGAAGGCTGGCGGGAATCGAACACGCGTCTCCGGGACAGCAGTCGGGCGATGATCCATCTACCTATAAGACGTTGTGGGACTCAGAATGAAAACTTCCATATGACCTAAATGATAGAAAGTTTATTGGTTCTAATTCATTTAATCCTTAATTGATTAATATTCATGATATTTTTATAATTTTAAACAACAAAATTTTTAATGTAATTAAAATAAGTAAATATTTTTTTTAAATTATGTTTTTTTGCGGATTTTGCATTGAAACATAAATTAGATGTCATTTTCGCAACCTAAAAATATGATCGGCGATCGACAAACGTCAGATGCACTCGGCCGCGCTCGGTCCAAGGCTCGATACTTTCTGCTAAATCAGTTAGTAATATTTAGGACCAAATTTAATAATTGGTATTAACCTTTGTTACAAAAAGTAGGAAATGTCCATAATTCACATCGTGTTCCTACAGACAATAGTAATTTCTTCTACATATTTAGTATATTATGTTATTTAAAATACTTATTACTTTTATTTTTTTTGTACAATTTATTAATTTCTCTACTAATTTTTCCTACATCGGATTTTACTACAGAGAATAGTAAGGATTGCTATTACCAAATAGGAAATCTTCTTATAAAAATAGTATAACTTATTATTTATGTATTAAAATGTCTAAATTTAAGCATTTTGCCCCCATTTGCTATCCGTTTTAGTAATTTTTCTAACCTAAAGTTTCTCAGTGTATAGAGCGGGATAAACAGAGGAGGCGGTTGGTATGTATTTGAACTTCTATCTCGTCGGAAAATGCCTTTATGTGAAACAATAGGCGCTTCGTTGGTGACATTATTTAGCCTTTGTAGACTTTTTTAAGTCATAGCATAATGAAACAATGAATTTATACCTAGTAATTTGAGAAAATATATTTATAATAAAATATATAATGAAACTGATTTATGAAGTACCCTACAGAAATTTTACGATACATTTTAAAAAGCCACATCACACATTATACAACTTAGCGGGATTTTATTATACCATAAATCTTCCATACCAAGCAATTTTTTTATTAAAATCATTTTGCTTATAACTTGCTTAATTATATATTTTACTAGGAATATTTTTTTCTAAATAACTTGGCCAGCTTTGATCTCATAAACTCATATAGATTAACTTGGCAGACTTTTTGCATCGCAGATGCTTCTGGCGGGATTTCATGTTTTCTCGTTATTCAAAAGAAGATATATGCACTCATTCTATTGAATTGAAATTAAAATAACAATTTACTAAATATGAAAGATAAATTAATTTTGTGAATATTGAGAACATTTTGCCATAGATTTTCAGGTTGAAAATCAGGCAAAAAGTTTGAATAAAAAAATCATTATTTGCTAATTATTGTACAAAAATTAAATTTTTTACCTGCCTATCTGCACCATCATCTTTTCAACCAATTTGCAAGCAATTTTAATGAGAAATCCATAGCATCATATTCTTTATACGTTTTGCAAGATTTTTTGAGAGAATGATTTTTAAAATGTTACCATTTTGTTGCAACTGACTTCCCGGTAAAATTTGTTACCTGTCGGTATGGAAGGTTATGCATGATGTACAGGTGAGCACAGTCGAAAATTGTGTTTTTTTTTTGTTTTAGTCCCACAGCTTCTATGACATTAGCATAAAATCACGCCTAAACTTGTTTCATAACGATTGGTCAGTCAGCCATCAATTTTCATTGATATCGAATGAGGATTGCGCCGACAATCCACAAAAGGTCCAAAATATACAATTATTCCAGATAAGGATTCTTGGTAGCCCGGGTAAAAATATTTGATCTTAATTTTGTCTTGGGTTCAATATGTTCTGCATCTCTAGCTTGTGAGACTGAAGGTGAATATTTTTGATGTCTTAAGATGAACATTGTCGATATAAAGACAAAAATGTATGTCTTAAGACGAGGTTCTTTGATTTGAAAAAAAACCTGAGAGATTTATAACTCGAAGACAAGCAAAAAGACTATCAAGGCCCCCGAGGGTCATCGCTACTCCGCTTTCCATTTTACAGAATGTTTATATTATTCTTCTTCGTGGTATTTACTTGTTATGTATTAATGAATTTATTTTTTTGCAATAATTATGTTATTTTAATGGTTCATCTAAAAACGTCCATTTTCTACCATTCCGAACAATTCACTAGATACTTGTTGAAAAAGTCAGTTTTAATCCTTTATGGAAAGTTTCATATACCTGTAGTTTACGTAACCGACAGATTCCGAATTTTCAATTTCAAAATCAGTTCTCAAAAAGTCAATAGTTTTAACGGTTGTAGAATTGCAGCCCTTAGCTGATGTTAACTGTTTGGTCCCAACGTACCTACACTGTTAGAAATATCTGGTTGAATTTTCAACTACATGTGGTTGAAGTTTTATACAATTACCGTTGTTGAAATGTCAACAACATTTAATTGAAATTTCACAAACAAGAAAAAAATTTTATCCGGCACAGTTAGTGAATTTCAAAGAGATTATAATTTTTAAAAAATCTGGAATAAAACCCATTAAGATTCCTGGAAAATACTGTGCTTTGAAATTCATTAACTGTACCGGAAGAATTGTGATAAGGAATCATCAGTGAGTTATATCGTACGTTTGTCTCGTGTGATCCATGAGATTAACAAAATGCATATAATATTTAGGAAAATAAGCAGCTTTGAAGAAGAAAAACAAAAGGTACGTTGCAATTATATTCCCATAATGAGTTGCACGTCCAATTAGACAAACTTTTCAACACTCGTTTTTGTAAACATAACCTGAAAATGCATACAGCAGTTGGTACCAATTGTGTGAATGAAATGTTCCATTATGATAATATTATTGTAACGTACCTTTAGTTTTTCTTCTTCAAAGCTGCTTCTTCTTCTGAATATTATGTCCTTCATTGATTTCACAGATCTCACGACACAAACGTACGAAATAACTCCTTGCGAGCAGACATTGTGTATGTGCAAACGTCTGGTTGAATTTTCGACTACATTTGAATGAATTTTATTTCAATTCCGTGGATGAACGAGATTTCAACCACAAAAGTGGTTGAAAAGTGGTTGAATTTTCGAAATATTTCTAACAGTGTACCTCCTTTCTGGAAATTACAGGTTCTGCAGGTAGTAATAAAACCAAGACATAACATGGAGAAAAATTGAGGTTTAAACATGACATCTAGATGTTCAGGGTTAACATATTTTATGTATAACTGTAGGACAGTAATGTAGGTGTTCAAAGTTAGTATCAGTAGATATTAAAAAGTGAAATGTTACTCCGTAACATCTCAAATGTTCAACTGAAATATACAAAATATTACATGAGGATTCAGTGAAATAACGGCTGAAAATAATTGAGGAGCCTACTTGCTTTTGATCATTCAAGAAATCAATTGATAAGTAATTTGTAAATATAAAATTGAACGTAAATGTGCATACATAAACGGAAAACAGATAAAGGGTATGAAATGTCGAGCAGATGATACATCACGTCAAGTTGAGGTTATGTTTAATCTTTTTTATTTAAAATATCTTCAAAATGAAAAATAGAAACGAAGAAAGTAAGCTGAGAACGAATTATCTGTGGCTAGCATTTGAAAGTGTATTTATTTTTGGTTACCTAAACTCGAATTTTATTTTAAATTCACAAAAATGTTGTCAAATGTGTTCGAGTCAATTCCGCCGTGTAGACAGCAAAAGACGTTAACTGATTTCAATTAAGGATAGCTAACTTTGTTACTTTGGAAATGTTCCAAAATTATAATATACCATAGTTGTGATATCGAAAATTTTAATGTGATATATAGTTGTGAAATTCCAATGCGAGATTCGCATGCGCTTAGACGATTTTACCATCTAAATGTGTTTCAGTTTAACATAACAATATTCTTACGCCTAACATCTCAAAAAAATACTAGATGTTCGGCATGAATATCTGCATGTTAGGCGGTACAATTGTTCCCTTTGAACATCTGAATTTTGACATCCACTTTTCTCCGTAAAATTATCCTTTTTTGTCTCGAAACAAGTTTATCAGGTCTTGTCTTGCCACAGTTACAGCATTACAGACATAAATGAAACATCTTGAAGAGATTCTAGACAAAATCAAGACCAAATATTTTTACCTGGGAGACCTTTTTTTGTATTTGTTCATGGTTTACTACTGCGAATCTTGATTTAATTCAAAGTTTCAAATTGAGTATAACAAAGCGAAGTTTTTGCGTAATGCATACAACATTTCAAGCGATTTCGAAAGCTAGGATCCTCTGGAAAATGTTTGAAGAATGAAGACAAACTCTTTCTGGAAAGGGGTCATTAGTGCGCTACAGTCCCTCTACGCAAGAAAATAAAAAAGTGGATTTTGCCAGAGTTCTGTCAGAAGTAGTGGTGAAAACGAATTACACTTTTCTTTTGCCAACGGCCAGTGCTTTAACTAATTGTGCTCCATTCCTTCAAAGCATGAACTCAACTCAAAACACTTTAATTTCAAAATTGTTTTATTTAGAATATCAAGGACTTGGCATCATGTAAATAAGTTGTTTGAAATTCCATTAAAATATTATAAAATCTCTTGGAATCATGTGGAAATACATCAAATCTCATGCTATTTCTTGAGATGCATTGAACTATCTTAAGTTCTATAAAATACTGTGAGATCCTGAAGAATTTATTAAAATGCCTTATTGAGGGCCTTCAAACTCCTATAAATTCCTGAATTACTGCAATTGATTTTGCAGGCAGTAGTAATCTCGAAAATTGTGATGAAACTTCCTTTTGACTTTCACCTGGAAAAGTTGCAAAGGAACGAATACAATTTTATATATATTTTTTTTTCTTAAAACTTTTATTGATTTTATGGATATTTTGTACAGAATAATGAAAAGAATCAAAATATATAATTGTTAAATTACTGAACTTCAACGTTATATACAATAATTTTGAATGCATAAATTCCCCACAAGATTGTAACATCCCCCCCCCCCCCTTCAAAAGCTGTGAGGTAATTTATGAATGACCTATAAACTTGAATGTCTCCGTTATAAATTATACATTTCTGCTGTCTTCAATTGCCCTCAGCTTTAGATTGCGATGAAAAATTAACGTAATTTTGAATTTTTTCACAAAATCCGTTTATATCAAGAGTGAAAATTCCTCTTAGGCTGTTTCGATTTCATGATACCTGTAGCCATCAAGAGTATATCCCCTTTATAAAGTTGCGCGCTGAATATATCATCGGGCTGTACCTGATAAATTATTAGGAACTCCAAGTGGACCCCATGGCGCAACAAACAGCAAAGTTTGTAAGCTGTTTCTGTGGTGCTAAGAGCGTATAATGTACTCGAGCCTTTTGATATATTTGTTTGCGAGACCCCGTCATCAAAATTTACGCTAAATTCTCTAAATTGGCTATCCTTCCTGTGTAGCTAAGGAAGAAGAAAACTAAAATACAATAGACTTTTCTCCTTTCATTTCCTTTTCTTATACATCTGTATGGTATCATTACTAAAGCTGAAAGATTCCATTGTTCCTCTAGAAATATTATAATAATGTCATTGCCTCTCCTCAAGTATGCATAACATCACGTTCACTGCACAAAATGTGTAGCATAGAAACTATTTTTCTTTTTCCTTCTTGACAATGGCGAACCTTTTTTGCTGAACTAAAGGTAAACTGCTTTTGAGAATACACCATCTCATTGAAATAATTAATTCCGTAACAGAAAACACCAACTATCAAAATAAAATTGGCAATGATTTCCATACAAACAAGTTTTTTTTATGTTACCGCTTTTCACATACTTATCTGCCTGAAGAAGTAACGATAATAGAAACCTGAGCCGAACAGGACAAACGAACAAAAGATTTCATTTTTTAATTCGAAAAACTGTTGTTATGGACCCATCGTTTTCGAATTCCTATATAAGGAAAAAAGAAGAACTCTGGCTGGAAACGGATGATTAGAGCGTCACAGTCCATACGCGAGAAAATAAAAACTAGGATTTCTGAGAGTTCGGTCAAAAGTAGCTTTGGGAACGAATTAGAATTTGCTTTCGCCAACAGTAATTGCTTTGACTAATACTGACTAATAATTGAAACATTTCCACTTGAACATTGTTTCGTATAGGATTATAGAATAGAATTATATTTATAGGAAGGTGAAATAAAAAACGATTTTCATTTTACACAGAAAAAAATAGTATTTTCCGATACAAGTGTGTAAAGATGGCAATGCCTACACGAATGAGAAGATGCAGCACGAATCCGAAGGTGAGTCGTAGAAAACCGAATACCAGCCCGAAATGCGAGTGTTGCGCCTTCACACGAGTGAGGCATTGCCATCTTCTTGGCCATGGAGGTGTTGAAAAAATAAATTTTCAAAACTATCTTAGTAGTGCAGCATTTCAGATTGGTCATGTAAAGGAACGGTTTTTATAAAACATCATTTTCGTTCGTCTTTAGAAAGACAAATTCCACATTCTTTGTCAAGGAGCTTTTTTTTGGTTCCATGATGCCTTTATATCGAATCAGTTTTCATAATTTAAACACAAAATTCTTCAAGCAGTCACATTTTTTTCCGCGCAGAAAACCTTCCTAAGGAAAATCCGAGCAAACCGTAAGAGAAGTTACTTCATGAAGAATTTATTTTCATTACAGTTAAAAGTTAATAAAAAGAATTACTTTTCAGTCGACGAAACACGGAGGAAAATGGGTCTGCCATTCCCACAGCATGTGTTTTCTGTCATGTTTACAGAAAAGCCTGTAAGATTGACAACAGAAAATACCATGCCGTCACCATTGTAACACAGGAGCTCTACAACATTAACTGATTTTCTTTCTGTGTGTAGAAATAATCACATACACACATATGAAACATTTTATTTTGCGCCTGAAACAAGAGAAATTTTATGAAATTTCATTGCCTCCTGATTACTCGAGGAGCACAAAGTGCTCATTGGAGCATTTAAAATTTATGTTTTGTTATGAGAGAGAAAAGCCATGACGAAGTTAACCAACCTGTCTAGTGGCCGTTCTGTGAGCTAATGGCTTTCCCCGTGAGACTATTTTCGCGACCCTTATAACAAGGCTAAGTCTCTCTTAAAATAAAGAGGCAAGGTAGTTGAGTTAGTTTAATCCGAGGAAACTTCAAATCTACGTCTAAAGGAACAAATGAGATAAGGAATTATATTTTTTGTTTATTCTTCTCTTAAATATCGTATCAAACTGCATAATTTTATCCACTAATACATTCCTGTTTTGATTATTATATGAATTATGTATATATAAATATTTTGATAATAATTTAAGTAAATTCAAAGAACTACATCAATTTTAGAGAATTTCATACTAGTATGACTATACTATATTACATAACATTAAAATTGTAACATTATTTACTTTAAAATATATTTAATTGTGTGCAATTTGTTTTTTAAAGTAGACCAGGTATGTAAATCTTTGTCAAATTTCATTTAATAATAAATTGCATTACTTACGTTCTATTTAATTTGCTAAATTTTGGCGTGTAAAAGATATTGGCAGTATAGGGAAAATTGCTCAATAGCGTGTTACTGACAACAAAGGGCTCATTTTGTATTCAACTCTTTACCCTCAAATTAATATTTCGGTGCCAAATTTGATAAATGGTGCTATATCATGCAACAGATGAATTTATTTACTTATTTCGCTTTTGGCTATGTTCAGACCAAATAAAACAATTAATTAAATTATAAAATAATTATAAAAATAAAAATGAAAAAATAAGTGTGGACTTCATTTGCAGGGAAATATATGATCTAATTATTTATAAAAGCATTCCCGAGCACTTTTGTATAAATGCACTTCTTTTCTTACTTTATGCGAAATCTGAAAAAAACATTCCAGGTTCAAGCTTTTTTAAGCTTTCTGGCCAAACTCTGAAAGATGAAAGTCTTAAATTTATCTCATTTGCTAAGGAGAGAACTGAACGACGTAATACTTAATCGTAAATTTCAGCTTTTCTTTACTTATTCAACTTTCCAAGTTTCCAACTAGATGAGATTTTCTTTCCTCGCGTTTAATAAATATAGTTTCTTTGAAATCAGAGATGAATTTTTGCAGAAAATTTTTATATATAATATTTTGGACTTAAGACATAACAATGATAATAATAATAATTTTTGCTGATGAGTTTATTGCTTTTACCAAGATCAAATTTTAAGACTGAATTTATCCACCATGTGAAACCGAAGAAAAACTTACAAGTCGTAACATACAAAATAAAAATATATAATCTTGAAATTAAAGGAATTAACAATAATTGATATTTTAAGAATTATTGAACGCTGAAAACACCAGTTCTCGTTAGATCACTGAAGTTAAGCAGTGTTGGGCGTGGTTAGTACTTGGATCGGGCATAATGCGTGCTGTTGGCCGGTCGTGTGTGTGGTGAGCCCACACTTGTAGTTATTTTATACAAGAAACTATCCACCTAGAAACACTAGCCGAATCGAGTAGTGTCACGCCTACCCCGAAGGGGTAATGGCTTAATGGTATACATAAATTAATCTGGTGTTACGTATATACTTAACTAAAGCAAGTCATAAGAGTCTTTTTCATGTGGACGTACATACTCATTTATAAACTAATTTTACATTTTTTTAAATTTATCTTTATTTCGTTCTTTACATTAAAACGTGATCTACGACAACAAATTTAACTTCAGCTAATGAGATTTGAGTGTTTGTAATATACTTTCAGAAATAAATATATCAAAATTTAATCAAAAATTATTAAAGTAATTCAGTTGCAGGAAAATTTCAAATCTAAGACACTCTAATTTGAGTTATAATCATAAATAAATTAAATTCTCAATTGCTTGTGAACTCAAGCGTCTTAGCAGAATAACAAATGTATATGCTATACGGAAATCGGGGTAATGCTGAAGTTACTTGAGACCGACTTGTCCTCGAAATTGAAGCGAAATTTGATTATGGTTTCGTACAGCTATACATAGGGACCTGAATGATCGTTGAGAGCCGAGGAAACAAGGCATGCTTTCAAAATGAAAATTGATGAAAATTTAAGCTTTCTTAGCTTTCGCTCCTGATGGAAGTTCTGCTCTACTTCCAAACTTGAATGGCTCTCCCGCCTACTTTAGCAAAAAAAAATCTTATCGACATGTAAAATGATTCTAGAGCACAGTCTCTATAATAAATCAAATTGGAGAAATTAAATATTTAATGATAAAAGCTTTGATCAAATTAGTAACATGTAGATCATTATCATTATTTTTTCAATATTCAGACATGTCTATACATCATATGATACATGCACTGTATTGCTGTCTTAGGGAAGATTTCTTGATACAAGACATTGCCTTATTTTAATTTCAAGCTCCAAACTGACCTTATGAGAAAATAAAAAATAGAATGAAAATAAAGAAATTTTGAAACACATAGATTGCTCGAAAACTTTTCCGCTTTGTTCCAAAAAAGTAGAGTATGGAATGAAAATCTGGTATCTGTGTTTCAAAATGATTACATTTAACACAACTACATCCTTGGGAAATGTGATTAAATTTTGAAGGAGGACTTGGTTTATATTCAGTATCCTCTTTATTATTTTGCTTGGCAGAAGGTGACAGTAGATTTTCTAAGTCAAGCGAGCACTTGGGAACTCGTAAAGAAAATATACGAGAGTCGTAGTTCTAGAAACCTTCGTATGTCGGAGAATTAATTTCGTAAGGGCTCTAATTACATTCAAGATTACCGAGCCCCATAGTCCTTCAAAGCGATAATTATCTATATTTCAGCCCTAAATTATCAAAAAAGACAATATTATAACGAATATCCCCAACAATTATTATACATTACTGACCGCTGTTCACTTTTAAGCTCCTACGATTTTATACTTGCCTGGAATTCTGTGAATAGAGATTTTTTCTTTTTCTTTAGTGGAAAAATCTTCTGATGCTGGTCAGTCCCAGACTAGACCTGGCTTGGACTCTATGTAATCTGGCGCAAATCAGACGATTTAGTCTGGGACTGGTCAGCACTGTGACACTTCTGTAAATTCTACGATTAGACGGTCTAGACACTTAGGCATTTTGATGTATGGAAGGCTGACTAGTGCCAGATCTGGCTCAGACTGAACTGTCAAGATTAAACAGTCTAGAAGACGCCAGATCTGGGCTAGATCCGACATCAGACTGTCAGAAGATTTTGCCACTAGGCTGTAAAGTGACAATTGACGTTTCAAAATTTATTTTAATTTAAAATATAATCTTCAAAAATTGTACCATTTTCAATTTGAAAAATGTATGATTATAGAATATCACATTAAAAGCCTTAATATTTGCGCAACAATTAGTTTAAAGCGGTGAAGATATGAAAAGTTTTTAATAAAACAATTTGGATTATAAGCCTTTTTTGTTTTTTTTTATTTTTTTTCATACCATTAAGCCATTTCCCTTTCGGCGAGCCTCTAGGGGTAGGCGTTACACTACCCGATTCGGGTAGTGTTTCTAGGTGGATAGTTTCTTGTAGTAAATAACTACAAGTGTGGGCTCACCACACCCATGACCGCCAACAGCAACGCAGTAGTATCAGACGGTCACCCATCCAAGTACTAACAGCGCCTAACACTGCTTAACTTCAGTGATCTAACGGGAACTGGTGTTTCCAGCTTTCGAAATTATTCGAATAAATTCGTGTTCAAAGCGTCCGAAATTAGACATCTTACAAATTTTAAAAACTACAAAAAAATTGTATATGAGAATTTTTAATCGAATATTTTGATTTAAAAAACATGTAAATTCTGGAAATTAAACATTTCCAAACAATGATTTAAAAATGTACGATTTTTTAATGGTAACCCGGGTAAAAAAATTTTGGTATGGGATTGATCTAGAAAAACGTCTGTGAAATCGTATGGCAGTGATCTCTCAGATAGTATAGTAGAAGTATGGCATTTGAGACGATCCCATACTTCATGTATATTTGAATGAAGTATAGTGGATGTATAGCTCAAATATAGCTAAAGTATAACAATGTATAGTTGCAGTATAGGGGAAGTATTTTTAAAGTATATCTGAGAAGTATAGCTGCAGTATAGATGAAGTATAGCTGATGTTCAGTCAAAGTATGGCTGAAATATATCTTTTAAGTATAGCTCAAGTATGTAGATTATGTCTAAAGTATAGGGAAAGTATGGCTATAATAGGTATAGCCGTATCCTTGCTATTGAGAGATAATCAGTTATCTGAAATACATGAAAATAGAGATCCAGAATCATGATTTTCATAATGACAAAGAATATTGTTTGAAAATTCTGAAATAAGTAAAATGCAAGTATGTAAAATGTTAATTGTAACATAAATTGTTTCACTTTATGAAATTTAACACTAAACATTTCACCTAAGTGAGAATTTTATTGAACCTTTTTATGCTATTGATATTATGTTTAGGAATCAAAGATTCTGGATCTCTTACCAATATATATGACATAACAGTCACGTAAATAGTCTATTGTATATCCGTTGCATATTGCATATCCTCGGAAACAATATTAAATATATAGTTGACTCACGAAATCACTTGAGTCGCGAACTTTTAACATTTTTGGACGAGCTGTCATTTATCAATTTATGATATATTATGGTTTATCACGTTGCTAGGGTATGTTTGAAGAACAAATGAGTACAATTCTATGTACGATACTTTTGCCATACTTAAGTATAAATGAAGTATAGTCTGTACTTCAGCCATACTTAAGTATAGATGAAGTATATGCCATACTTCAGCTATACTTAAGTATAGATGAAGTATATCCCATACTTCAGCTATACTTCAGCTATACTTTAGGTATTCTTCAGCCATACCTCAGCTATACTTTAGATATACTTTATCTATACTATTTCAATATACTTGAAGTACGGGATCGTCTCATTTACCATACATTTTTTATACTTTGGAAAGTCAATGATTGATCACTCCCATACCTATGATTTTTACTCGGGAATTTTTCTATTTTAACAATGAAAAATTAACACATTAATTTAGAAAGTTTGTCTCTCGGAAATGAAACCATTCTGAAACTAAGCATTCATAAATTCATTATTTTTATTTAAAAAATGTTCTACTAAAATATAACTGTATAACTGTCATTCCACCGACAAACTAAAATAAATGCACGCTAATCCACAATATAACATCTTCTAAATAATTATACAATAAGATTCGGAACGTGGAAGAAATTATTGCGGATGGAACCGGATTTTTTAGTGAGATAAAGAATCATTATGGAGAAGAGACTATTTCACACCTTCAGTCCTGGATTATAATATTTCTACCTTCTATATTTAACAAATCTATATCTATTCAAAATCTGTTTTATTAGGTAGGAATGTTTTATTCCAAAAACTGTATTCCTGAAGAGGCTTGAAGTGTTCCAGCGGAAGCTTGTTTTTTAATAAAACTTCACTGTAAATATGAAGACTAGTAGATCAAAACTGACATTCCACAAACTAAAAAATTCTACTTGAACCTTTCAAATCGTATGGCGTCTAAATTACAATTTTTTATTGAAATGGCTGAAAATGGTGGTATTCCAATTTGAAATGATAGCAACCTTGTTTTGTATTATTTTATATTATTAATATTTTGTTGACTTTGAGGAGTTAAGCTTTTATCATTCAGTTATTCCTGAAAATGCTGTGAAAATATTTCACAAGGATTATTTTTGAAACCTAAGAATAGAGATGAGCACTTCTATCTGGCAATGCTGATTAAGGACAGAAAGTTCCGTTCGAACTGTGAAATTCCTCTCATCTCTCGTTTTCTACTTCTTTTTCATCCCATCCAAGCTGCAATCGCAAAGGCTGTCTTCCAGAGGTCATACGTTTCCCTAAAGAGTTCAACTAACAGAAACAAGCAAAATATAACGTTGATAAAAAAAAATATCCATTCGAATTCTCGCCACTCTAAAAATAATTCAGTGGAATTTTCAGACAGAAGGGGGGAGGGGGGGCGGGGTTAAAAAGGAATGTATTAAAAAGCAGATATGTATTTATTATTAGTCTTTATATAAATCATGTTCCTATTCAAATATTTGTGACTTTGAAAACCCTTGAAAAAAATTGCAAGTATTTTTAAATAAAATTTTAAGAAGTATCTCCTCATTTTGAACTTCAGGATGGAGTCAAAATATTTCAACTTGATATAAACTTCGTTTGACTATAATTCGATTTCAATATGGCTATGTCTCCTTGGCGAACATGGGTGAGACTTAGAACTCATTCATGAAAGTCTTACGTTTATGGATAAAGTTCTTAACAGGGGTACATGCCAAGTCTATTAAATTTGAACTTGTTTGGAAACAAGAAGTATTATTCTAAGCCTTGACAAATATACGGACAAAGCGCGATTCGTATCCATCTACCTGGGTTGTATACTCCCATCATTAAAACCTCTTTGCACTTTTTTATAGATTGTCTATATATTACTCTAATTTGAAAGGCTTGAAATTTAAATTTATTCAGTTTTGAAGACTTTAAAACTGGGGGTTGAAGACTTCGTAAATTTTACCATTTTTAAGGTGTTGAATGTTTCATTTCACTGCAATTCTTAATTCATCAATTCGCAATAATTCATCTTAGAACGTTTCCTATAATGAAGGAATTAAGTTTCACGCACACAGAATTTGAAATTTATAAAATGTACACGCTACTAATTTGAAAATTGACTAAAGTTACTACCTTACGTATTATAATTTTCCTTTAAAGTTCTTCATTTAAAAGTCATTAACCCGTGTGGCTTTGAATTTGAAAATATTGTACAATGAGGTTGATTCAATGTACATATTAATGTACTAATTACGTTTGATCACGAGAAGAATTAAAAAGTCGAGAATGACCATTGTTCTACATAGCGGTTGTACCAAGATATTTTGATTTTACATGTTTTCAGGGTTGAGCTTCCCTTAATGTTCTGAGTCGCTCGAAATTTTGAAAAATAATATAGCTTTGATGAAATTTGGTTATATATAACAAAGTAAATATTTATAAACAGTTCAGATAAACAAATTTTTAATTTTAGGCAGTTTCAAATGGAAAAATTTGGTTTTCAAATCAAAATAGCTTGAGGATAAATAATAACACATGATTGATAACCGTCATAAATTGTTTATAAACAAAATCATTAATAAATTGTTATCAATATTTATTAAAATATCTTAGTTTATCAACTTAGTCTCAAGCTATTTGAATGGGAAGAATGAATTCATTTTTCTTCAAACTCTCAAAATTTGGATTTTGTTTAGAAAAGTATAAATGGTTTTACCTTACGGATATTATCAAACACTTTGGTCAAAAGTAAGTTTTTGGTATCAGTAAAGTCGTGAGGTAAAGCAGCATATAACTATGGGCATCAAAATTCGTAATTGCAGTTATTTATTTTTTGCAAAAAACGGTTATCGAAAATTGCGAAAAGTAAAGGAAATTAAGACGGCAAGTGACTTTATATAACTTTTTAGGTATTATTCTTCATAAGTGAATCAAGCAGTATACCTTAAAACTTCGCCTATTCCTTGGGCCCCTTTCTATCCCACGGGACCGACCTCACCTTATCCTCGGATCACAAATAGCGGAATATGAAACCGTGGAATATGTGGTTCCGAGGGATATGCTGAGTCTGTAGAGGGTCCGTAGGCATTATGTGGGTTGCCAAAAATATGCCTTTTTAGGAGTTGCCATGATCCGGTCCCGGGTACCACAGAGATAGATATCCAAGTGGAAAAATTATATATATTGTTTATACTCAATGAAAAAAATTATATATAATATTTCTCACTATGTATAATTTTTCTGCCTGGGTGAGGTCCCATAGGGTACTGTTCATTCCAGGGGATAGGTTGAGTCCCGTAGATTTGGGGATCACGAGAGAGAGGTGGGATCCTTTTGAGATATACGTAACATGGAATTAACTACTGCGAGAAAAATTTGTTGCGAATTTCGTATAAGAAGCCGTTACTATTTTCGTTAGCAAATATTTCATGTGATGAAGGTACAAGAAGCAACGAATTTTTGCATGAAATAGTGTGATTATAAAAGGATAGTCATCAGTGCCGCTCTCCTAAAGGCCTGAATGGAATTTCCGTTTTCAGTATAACGAATCGTCAACGGTATTTCTCAAGAATCTAAATATTCCTCTTAAAAATGTAATGATCCCGAGTCGAAATTTAGGCCCTACTTTTAATCTATAATGCCTACCTTAGTAGGCGCTGGGAGCAGCAAAGTAGGTTCAAAATAAGCAGCGATTTCAATTCAATTCAGACCCCACTTTGACGCTAAAAATGTCCGAAATCGGCCGTTTTTCCTCGATTAGCGTCAAAGTAGGGTCTACATTACAACCTACATTAGTGCTCGAGGCCCAACCTACATTAGCACTCCAGACCCTACCTTGGTGCTCCAGCCCCTACACTGGTAATAATAATAATAATAATATGTAATAATAAAAATAATAATGGGGTAATTTCGGTAATGGTTATACATTTTTATTTTGGGTTCCCTTCTCTGCAGAAATACTTTTACTATCAACTGCACCTCAGGAACTTAATATTGAAACACAACTCATGAAGCATACAATTCTTTGTTTTCAGTGTTTTTTATCATATAATTCGAAAACTTATTTGTCAAATATCGTTGACGTTCACTTCAGTTTAGTGGAAAGATTCCCCAAATGAATGAAACCGATTTGGGTTGAAATGACAGACTAGTCCGACAATTTTTTATTCAATTTCTTTGTACGTAACCTCCAAATTTGGTTGTATTTCGCAAGTCGAAAATCTGATTTATATTCCTTTCTGACTACTTGGGACGATAGCTTTCAAAAACTTAAGGTTCAAATGGAAACTTAAGTTTCGGTTTTGTAAGAAAATTAACATTTTTAGATAGAATTCTTTCCTTTTTGCTTACAGATACTTTATTACTGCTAATATCGAGAAACTGACCGATTCACATAGTCGCAAACCAATTCAGTTTAAAAAATCTTAGTCTACAAATTAGAGATACGCAATTCACGGAGTTGCCTTTTCAATGGGTTTCTGTTTCCTGGGTGTAGCTTCTGAATATTCAAATTAGGGCCTGTAGGTTCAAACGAAGTCAAAGATGGCTCTTATGTTTCATTCTCCAGGGGTAGAAACCTCAAAGAAGGGGCTATAAGTTTAAATAGCGTGAAAGCAGGTTCTAATTGAAAACAAATAATACAAAATAAAATAAGAGTATTATGAAAAATCTCAAGATTCAATTAGAAGCCTGCAAGAGAAAACTAATTAATTCTCTCAGTTGACTAAGGACTCAAATCGTTAGCTAAAAAAATTGGGATGAATATACAGTGCATTTACTTTGAATGAAATTCAAAGTACAGTTTGACTGAGTACAATTTTGATGTATTGTACTAGAGGTAAATCAAGGTTGGCTAATGATATTAGCCTATGAAAGTGCAGCGAAGTGAGTAATTAACAATTTGTTGAAGTATCAAAGCCGATATAATAGATTAAGATTTCAGAATATCATGTAGGTTGATGGAACTGCAAGATTATTACGGAAAGGTATAGATTATAGAAGAAACTTTTGTTGTAGATTTGCGTATGATTTAGCCATGCAGACCTAGTTAATTTTGAAATTTATGCAGTTTAATGGGACACCAGTGGAATCCTCCGCTTTATGATGTCCCGTATTATTGCTGTCGCGGTTGACGGACGTGATCCTGGTGACCAGCTATAGCGGTTGATTTGTCTGTTATTAATATATTGATAATCGAGAAATTCTGTGTAGCATCTATACACACATATGAAAATTAATTAAGGGGAATGTGAAATATTACCCTTTACTAACATAAGTCTACCAGAATAACTATATTGTAATTCATATTCATTGCACATCGATCAGAGGATAAACATATAGCTGTCAAAGGCTTAAACCAGATAACCCAGACGAAACAATATAAAGAAATTTCTAGACTCCTAGAAATGTACCGAATTTTCTTTAACATAAGTCTAAATTGTTGCATCAATATTTATATAATGATATAAGACCATGTGGGCAAAAAAGAACTAACATCAAATATAATTACTTATAATAATCTCTGGTCAACACTATAATATGAAATACAGAAGGCTGGTTCTAGGCATTCAGAATTCTGGGCGAATAGCTCACTCGTCTCAGAATTAC
This sequence comes from Andricus quercusramuli, assembly GCA_932178445.1. Lineage (NCBI taxonomy): Eukaryota > Metazoa > Arthropoda > Insecta > Hymenoptera > Cynipidae > Andricus > Andricus quercusramuli. Next base: position 270,758 of record CAKNXH010063667.1, on the reverse strand, counting down.
TGTTTGTCCTGAATGCAAGTAATGTAGAGGAAAGCGGACGAGAATAAAAACTGCTTTAGTTTTTCGGAAATCGAAAGATCAACCGTGGTTCACTGATTAAGGCAAACAAACAGAGATAAATAGAGTTTAAAGACTTACCTTCCAAGAACTCAACAAACACAGATTTTCGAAAACTTCCGCTCATAAATGATTTTACCACTTAAATACTTTCCCCACAAGGGCTGTAATTTAGTAATTAAAATAATCGATTGCGCTTCTTACTTTAGCTGAAACGCCGCTATCTCATATTACAAGAATATCTTATATTGCGATACTCTACTCTATATTGTGCGACAAGTGCGGAATCTAGGCAGTTCCACATGAGTGTGAAGTTTGGTGTCTTAGACAGAGGCGAATCGAAGGGGAGTGATAAGAGAGCTGAAGAAGAAAAAAAGAAGAATCTAAAACGACCGGAAGATAAGCCAGTGTCAAGTTCTCGTACTGTAAATAAAAGAGAATTTAAATTAAATAAGAGAATTTCCTAAAGTTTTAGGTTTTCAGCATTTCAAAAATTCTTGAAATTTTTGGTCTGTCAAGTTTCAACTCGTAATGCCAAAAATGAGGTCATGATTCCGGCAGCTCTTGAGAATAATTTTGAATCGAAATGCTCAAGTGCAAGAGCTAAACGAAGTAATCTCAATCAAACCGTGCAACCACAGCAGCTGGAAAAAGTATTTTTATAACTGCTATTCACCACATATTCAGAATTGGTTTCTGCCCATAAGCGGTAAATACCTCGAAAAGCGAAAATTCCGTACACGCGTTACAAGACGTATAATATCTTCCTTTGTCCTTCATAAAAATGTAACAAAAGGTTCTTTATGTAGAAAAAAATGTAAAAATAGACACCAGATGACATACGTAAGAGTAGTTTTCTAAGAGAATTTCAGTTTATCTTAAAATAATTGATTAATATTATAATAACAGCCACCTTTTCCCTACACAAAATTAATAGATATATTGATAATGTTATGATGAAGAAAGCTACCGACCAGGTTGTTTTTCATTACAAATTTTCCCTTTATCACTCTAACCCCGTCATCCCATTTGCCTGTGTTGACTCTATGTGGTTATATATCATAATTTTATCAGTTGTATTAAATCGAAGACCCGACGGCTTGTATAACACTCTTTGAATTTATTCATAAACCATTTCCTTAAATATTGAAGAATGAACCGAAGTGAATTCAGTAGGTTTGATCGCTTACTCGAGTTAAATGCAACATGCTTTCAAATTGTCATGCTAAAGTTTTTCTAATAATAATTAAATCATGAGAATATGGGTCCATATTCATGTTTTGAAGAGTGACGCGTGAATGAAATGCAGGGTATAAATAATTATTTACCAAAGGTATGTTTACGCAGATTGAATATCTGTGACGAATAGATTATTATGTTTCATTCTGATTCATTTATATAGATTTATCACTATGACGTATACGGCGTATGAAGCTCAAATGGAAACTTTAGTTTCGGTTTTGTAAGAAAATTAACATTTTTTGAAAGAATCCTTTTCTTCTTGCTTACAGATACTTTATTAATGCTAATATCGAGGAACATACCGATTCACATAGTCGCAAACCAATTCAGTTTTGAAAATCTTAATCTGCAAGTGACAGATACGCAATTCACGGGGTCGCCTTTTTAACGGGATCTTGTTTCCTGGGTGTAGCTTCTAAATATTCAAAGTAGGGCCTGTAGGTTCAAACGGAGTCAAATGAGGCTCTAATGTTTTATTCTCTAGAAGTAAAAACCTCAAAGTAGGGGCTACAGGTTTAAATAGCGTCAAAGCAGGTTCCAATGATGAGCTGCAGGTTCAAAGTAGGGTCTAAATTTCGACTCGGGTGAGCTTGAGGATATAAGTGTTAATAGACATCTTGACGCTGGAGAGTCATATACATACGTGGGCGTGCCTCAAAGCCACATTCAGAACATAAGATCATATAAGGAGTCTCTCCAAAGCAGATACAAGCGTCTTCTTCGACAGATTTGTTCTTCTAATCTTTCGGTGTTAAAAACGGTAACTGCGACCAACATGCTTTCCGTCCCGGTTCTACTCTACTCGTTTGGGGTGCTTCCATGGGTGAAGCACGATCTTACGGCCCTTGATATCGCCACGCGTAAGATCATGCATATGCAGAAGAGCTTGCATATCAATTAGGCTCACCGAATTTCGGTAAACCTAGCTTCATGTCTGTTTATTCTAATTCTACGCACGCCGAACTTCGGTGAATGTAGGAAAGGTCTTAAAATTATTTACAATGTGTTTCAATTTGAAATTTTACAATTCGAAAGATTTCAAAAATCCATTTTTCACGAAAATGGTTCAGAAGTCTCTAATTCCAAACACTTCCAATTTATAATTATGCAATTTTGAATCATTTATATCGAAATACTGTCTAATTTTAAGGAATTAAAAACTACAAATTATCGACTTGGTTGGATTTAGTGAAGTGCAATTATTGTAGTATTCTAAATTGTTCTATATTGAATGTTCTAGTGTTTTATTTCAAAACACTTTTTATTCATAACTGATCCCCCGGGCGGACCGAACGAACGGAACGGATACGCTAAATCGTATCCTTATAGTATCCACATCGTATCCTCCCCGTATCATGCAAGAAAAACTCATTAAAAAAGAAAGATGAACATTCCACTTGTTAAAATTCGGATTCTACGTGAAATTTTGCGTTAAAAGGTCACGGAGTAATCGCAATAGTTTTTCTTGCAACATTAAAAACTTTAAAAAAATATAATACTTATTGATAACGTGGGCTGAAGGCGACTTCAAACGCATCGTCGTTCAGTAGCACTTAATAGGCTACAGTTAACGGTGCTGAACAACGACGCGTTTGAATTCGCTTTCAGCATCAGACGTTATCGATAAAAGTTATATTTTTTTAAAGTTTTTAATGTTGCAAGAAAAACTATTGCGATTACTCCGTGACATTTTAACGCAAAATTTCAGGTTAAGTCCGAATTTCAACAAGTGAAATGTTCATCCGCGTGCAGAAATCGCCATATATATTACCGATTACCGACTAGGGCCTGATCCGATGTGTACTATCTGGTCCTGATAGGAAGCATTCTGTGGCCCTGACTCGTACCAGACCGGGCTATGTACTGTGACGTCATATAGCCTCTTCGCAGCGCCATTTTAAGTCATATGCGCTAGATGTAATATAATCACGAACATAACCTTAATTTTGGTTTTCCTTCGTGGCGTTGTGTTGCAAATGTTCTGGGAGTGTTCGACCATATAATATATTCTTAACGCATTAATAATAAATGCCAAAATTGAGGAGCACACCGCGTGTTCGCAAACATCGTGCCATCAGCAAAATTCCGTATTTACGCGATGAACCTAAACATTCGATTTCCTCATTTTAGTCAAGAAAATTATTATTTGATATTTTTTCGCTCGGCAGCGTTTTTTTGTAAAACAAGTAGTTGGAGTTATGAGGTTATATTTTGGATTCTACGTTTAAAGTTATGCATGTTATCGCTCCAGTGACGGGGTAAGGGATAATATTTGTGGATTGAAATGAAGAAATGTAATTTTGACAAATTCAATGCAACCGAAGAGGAAGTGCTGTCCCACATGAGCAACGTCTTCTGGAATGCAAAAGACTGGGACGGTAATCGGAAGCAGAGGTCCAAATAAGCATTTTGAATTATTTTTAAGGTGTTGTTAAAATAAAGCTTAATCCTATTAATTTGGCTTTTCATTTAATATTCTGTTATAATTATTTTGAAGCATTCTAATTCCTACTGGAAAAGTAAATAATGTGGCTAGACTCGGTTAAATAATAGGGGCCAGACCGGGGACAGATCGGGCGTTTGATCGGGCCCCTAGACATGGCTCCGAGGTGGCTACGTGTTTCATGATGAGTCTGGCCCTGACTCGATTTACACATCAGGGCCCCATATGAACGAGTCTGGGCCCAGTCGGGGCCACGGCGAAATTTCTGCACGGGTCTTCTTTTTTTAATGAGTTTTTCTTGCATGATACGGAGAGGATACGATGTGGATACTATAAGGATACGCTGTAGCGTATCCGTTCCGTTCGTTCAGTCCGCCAGGGCCACCGCGAAATCTATGTTTTTAAGTTTAGTTTTGAATACATTAAATTTAGAATTTTCATTCTTGAGGGGTATGAAAATGTCATAAACAGTCAATAATGAAAATAAACATTTGAAAACATCAACTGTTGTTCAACATATTCCTTTATTTTTTATATTATAAACAACCAACTTTTAGAATCATCAGGACATTCCAAGCCTCCGGACAAAATGTTTCATGGCGCAACAGATAAAGTTCATCGAAGGAGGGAGAAACATAAGCTCCCATTTCCTTCATGATCTGTGCTCCGAAATCCTCGAACCCTCTTTGAAACCGTCACAATGTCCGAATGGTTGCTATGGCAATATCCCTCTTGGTACATGAGCAGACCCAGTTTGCAGCTCCAAAGGAACATTTTCCTTCTCGTCAGATATACTCAAGTTTCTTTGCGCTCAATCGACTTTTCTTCTTTTTTTCTTTCGTTCAGTAGATATGTTTCTGTTTCACAAAACTCCAATAATTGGTCTCAGCTGCAGTTAAACGTTCATCGCGAAAGAAAGAAATTCAACGAGATTCTTATTCTTTACTTTTAGAGCCTCATAATCATAAACTTGTTCAGAAATGCATGGCTAAATACGTTTTCATTTGAAAAAGGAAACAAATTACACCCCCGATGCCAAAGAAAATACTACTCTTCACATCTGAATTAATTAAATTTGACTCACAATAAGTCAAAAACTTATGTTCAATCGAAATTGATGGCTGGATTTTTGATTTCATGTTTAGTCAAATTTAATTAATTTTTAGTGAGAAATTACTAACATGTCAGGGAAAAGTTACTTATTTTTAGTAAAAAAACTTACTGAAACATTACTAGAAAATAGTTTTACCAGTGTTCTGCCAAATAACATAATCTGAAATATTTTTACTAATACAGTTAGTCAATTTGACTAAAGATAAGTAACTTCAACTAAGAATTTGTTTATTTTTTTATTGTGACCAACTGTCATATATCTGGAATGCAGTTATTACTATTATTCAGTGAAACTTGAATGATTTAAAGTAAGAAAGTGAGTTTCCCTAATTGAAAAAGGAGCCTAAGTGATATAAACTTATATTGGAAGGAAAACCAAAAATAGTACGAAAATTGAAGAGTTTCTAAAATTTATTAAGGGTGTACACTACGTAAAACTAATCTCCAAATTCGCCAATATTTAAAATGATTTATTAGATCGAAAAAATAGATATATTTTCAACTGCTACAAATCTCAGCGTACTACAGAAAAAATTGTTTATTTAACAATAGTTATTTATGGTTTTAGCTTATGTTATATCTTTAGGAAAAAGATACAATTCTTATTTAATCCTGATGATCAAGGCATCATTTTATTACTTCGAGGATTCTCTACAATTCTATTTGGGTGGTGTTTATTAAAATTCAAATAATTATTATTTATACAAATAATAACTGAATGATTTTTAAAATTATTTCTTTTTAATAAAACCCACCCAAATCGAATTGTCGAGAATCCCTCGAAGAATAAAATGAAGCTTTGATCATTAGGATTAAATAAGTATTGTAACTTTTACCTCAAGAGAAAGCAAAAACTTTAAATAAGTATTGTTAAATAAGTAATTTCAACCTGAATTACTTTTTCTAAAGTACGCTTGGAAGCCTTCGTCAAGATTTGCAGAAATTAACAATAAATCTTTCTTTGTCGATTTTATAAATCATTTTAAACATGGCGACTTATGAGATTGATTGCACGTAGTGTACATCCTTAAATTTATGCCTCTCAAGACTTAAATATTTCTCAGTAAATTTTGAAAGAAAATAAATATGAAGTGAATGATTTGAAAATATATTTATGAAAAAATAATAAACCTCAGTTATTATCAATCGTGAATAAAGGGAAAAGAGCAGAATGTGAATTACTTAAGTAACAGGTGAGAAAATAAGGATTTATATACTATCCTCCCAAGAAAGAAATTACTCGAAGCTTCTTTCATTAGGCCACTTTTTCGAACAAACGTTGAATTCAAGATACTGCCATACCATTCAAAGAGTCTCAGGATAATCTTAGAGAGTGAAGCAAAATATTATTTAGTATTTTTAGCACGAGAGATTAAATGGTCACTTCCACTTATGACGTTTCCAATAATATGAATTATTTAATATAAGTTATCATAATTTTGATTGTGATTATAGTAGTAGAAAAAAATCTACTCATTGTAAAAATGTTAAAAAGATACGGTTTTTCTGGAGCGTAAGTTATATAGAATTAATGCTCTAAATAAGATTTTTTCGCTCTCTGAAGTTGATAACTTTGATTAAGGCAGTGATGAAACGATATCAACCTGAGAGCAGATTTTCCAATTTGCAAGAAGTTTACAAGGCACTGAACCTCGTTGTCTCTGATAGCCATAAAAAATGCAACGAAATTTAAAGAACGAGATTACTACTATCTCTTGAAACGAGACCAAATACTGTGCTGTTCCTTCCTTAAATGTATCTGCATTTCAAGTATTCTCTGACTGTTCAATTAAATTAATTAATGCACTTAGTCCATCTAACATATTAGAAGGCTTCAAGCATGGATGGCTTACGAAACTTCGTTCAAAGTAACGACAAATAGAGAAGAATAATTTAATCAGATTAATTATTCTCATTTAATTTAGAGGATTCAAATGTTTATTTCAAGTCATTCCGAATACGAATATTAAATTTTTTCTAAATTTCATCAAATTTCGACACTTCGAACTTTAAACTTTATAAACGATTTTTAACATACATAACTTATTCAAAAATAAAAATATTAATAAATTTCTTCAATTATAATAAATTAAATAATTCATAGATAATAAAATGATATAAATTATTGTTTATTCACCATATTTGTATAGATAGTGCTAATGATGCAATTAAAAACTTATTAATTGAAAACATTAAAGTATTTGAAACTGGTGTCTAATGAACTTTCCAAAAATCAAAATATTTCGACTTTAAGAAGAATTCGAGATAGATCCATCTTGTTTTGAAACAGATACTTGAAATTAATTTAAAACATATAAATAATATAAAATTGCACAATAAGACCTTCCTAATTTAAAGTAAATGGCAGAATGCCCAGAGGTAGACCGCCGAAAGAATGGTTAGAATCTGTAAATGAGACATTAATCCGAAGAGACATAAGAAGTCATAGGAACAGAAGAGCTTGCATGAAGAAATGCATGGACGTAAAGGAAGCTAGAGTAGTATGCCAGGACAGAAATGTGTGGCGACAAATAGTTTATAAACAGAGTGACAATAGAGTGAATGATGCCTGAAACAAAGACCTTGGATACTAATGGGCTCAAGTGGGGAACCATACATAACAATTTTGTGAGGCTCCTCACTTGGGGTGATCGCTAGAGAGATTGATCAGCAACCTGGGTCGGAGCAGTGTTGCGGAGTGAACGTGTTATTTGAATAAATAACACGAAAACTCCAGATCAATCTAAAATATCTATACCATAATACATATACCTATATACCTATCTACCTTATACCATATAACGACCTACTTTACACCTATATACCTATCCCACCACTTTCCAACCGAGCAAGTCACGCCTACCCCGAAAGGGAAATGGCTTAATGGTATAATAATAATAATAATAATTAAAATTATTGCTTTCAAAGCTACAATTCTCTCAATTTTTAGATCTTTGACATTAAGATGATTATCAAACATAACTCGAATATATATGCAAGAGCCTGTTTCCAAATGGAAATGCATTCCAATTACAAGTCTCAAGTTTGATCAGTTTTGTGAATTAAAAAATGCTTTCCAATTTACCGCGATACCACGCTGAAAACACTAGTTCCCGTTAGATCACTGAAGTTAAGCAGTGTTGGGCGCGGTTAGTACTTGGATGGGTGACCGTTCGGGGAATACTGCGTGTTGTTGACCCGTCGTGGGTGTGGTGGACCCACACTGGTAGTATTTATCCACCTAGAAACACTACCCGAATCGGGTAGTGAGGCAATGAACTTTCGAGTTCGAAATGCTAATCAATTTTTTTTTTTTTTTTCCAATTTACCGCATGGGCCAACGAGGCTCTTCCAGAGTGCAAGGCGGGAATCGAACCCGCAAGCCGACGGAGTGGGTCTGATGATATTTTGCATACCTCAACTAAATATTGGTCTCTTTTCCTGTGAAGAGTCGGTTTTTTGAGAAAATGTTTATATTTAAAGTTATAAAAAAAAAAGAAAAGAACAATAGAAAAAAATGCAGTGAAGCTCAGTACTAGCTGAGTTTGTATTTTGGATGCCTGATCCTCGACCCTCGTCAAAGCCACGAGGCAGAGGCCCCGTAGGGCGAGTGGAGGCTTTTGAGCGCGTCGAATTACCCGGAACGAATCACCCTCCTCATTGTTATGAGATGCAGGCCGGTTCAAAAAACTGAAATTATGAAAGCATCGCGTGATCCAATTTTAATTAGCAGAAATAGTTTATTCATATAATTTCAAGAAAGTGGAAAAAAGATTCATGAATATCGGTCAATATTTGCACTAATAATGGAAATGTTGAAGTCGACATGATAGCAATTCGTTCAAAAGGTCTATACTCTTCATCCTTCAATTTTGCCCCAATCAGCAATCAGTTTTTTTTTAATTGAAGAGCGCTAAATTTCCAAGAGTACCTCAGTCAGATATTCGTGCATTTTCATTTGTTTATTAATTATATGTTTACTCGAAGTATGCCAAAACCGAGATTTTTCACAAAATCATTCTTTATTCTTCAATAGCGGTTTGCATGTAATGAAAATCATCCTAAATCGACGTAAGAGTACTCCCAGAATGCAAATAATTTGATTATTGTCATTAATTTATTTTGTCATTAATTGTTATAAACGAATGACATTAACAAACAGCCACATAGTGTAATTTCTGTTGAAAAAATTTGTTTTTGGATGGATATGCTTTAAATTATAGTGAGACTGACTGTCGGTCACAATTTTTATAAAACATCAACAGTTTTAATTGTTGTAAACAATTTTTTGCAAAAATTTGGAATTTTTGTTTTTTTATTCCGGTTCTCCTTTCATTATTTAAAGTACGTAGAGATTCGGAAAAGTAATATATGTTTAATTATTTGCATTGAACTACAACAGTTTTTGATTCTGGAAACAAATGAAAGAAGTGAATATAAAACTCTGTCCTGGAAAAAAGAATTTTTTTCGTACTGAAACTGCTTCGAATGTTTGTGAGAGAGATTTAGAGTAACTGTTTCTATGTAAAATTCACAATAAACAGTTTTTAGTATTTAATTTTAAACATTACGATTCGTAGGTATCTAATAATATTGTAATTTTTATTGAAAACAGTTTTTTCTTTTCTGGAAATAGTTTGAATTATCGTGAGAGTGATTGTCATTAACAATTTCTATAAAACATTATACACTATTTTTTCGAAAATTGTGTAATTTGTGCTTTTTCAATTTCGGATCCTCTTTTATCATATGAATTGCTCCAGATATTATTGAAAAGAACATAGGTTCAACTATATTTGTTAACATACGAATCTCAAACAAATGAAAGAAGTGAATACAAAACTGTGGCTTTTTGGACTGCAAAATACTTTTTCTTGCACTGAAATTGCTTCAAATTTTTGTGAGACAGATTTGCTGTCACTAATTCTATGTGAAAATTAACAATGTATCATTCTTATTATCTATTCTTGTAATTTTAAATGTCACGAAATTTTCATGTATTTAAAGCAGCCATTTATTGAGACGTCGAGTACTTTTTCCAAATCTGAATATCTCAGTAAATTTTTAACTAATCAATATGAGACTTTTCAAAAAACTTTATTAAACATTGGTGAACAAACCACTCACTGGAAGTTGTTTGAAAGTCGAAGTTACCTAGATACTTTTTACCGGCGAAACCAGGAAAACGCAATTATCGTTTGACCTCACTTTGCAATTAAAAATTGTTGAACAATAAGCAATTGTTAACTTTTTTATGATCTCCCAGGCATCGCTAGAGTATTTTGAATACGTTCTGCAAGTATGAACTCATTTCAATAATATTTGGCCGAGTTAGAACGATTTAAGTTTTCAAACTTGATTAAATTAGAGAGAATCTTTTTTTCAATATTTCGTTTTTATTATTAAAAATAAACGTTTTGCAACAGAAATTCTGAGGAGAAGGAATTTCATTTCCTTATTCGCTACAATACAGTATTTTCAAAAAATTGATTCTTCGATTTTGAAAATTTTCATTTTTTGAGACGATCGGACAATGCTTTTACACTTTTGCGAGCGTCGAGCTGGTTCTTGCATCCGGCGCTCAATTTCAAATATAGTCTGGGATCCGAAGAGGAGAGTGAGCATCCATTTTAGGTCCGTAAGATTTGATGATTGATTCGTGTGCAGAATGTTCTCCTGATTACGAATATGTCGGGTGCACATAGCAAATTCCCGCTCGTTTTGTTGTTATTTGACATTTTCTATGTTTAAATAAAAAATGCCATATGTCGGAAAGTTATGAAAGTTTTGAAAATTTTTTTTCATAATCATTCGAAGAAGCGTGATATGCACAAATTTCATTGATGGTGTATGTTGATATAATTGATAGTTTTCGAGATAAACAATAAAATAGCGTTTTAATGAAAAACCATTTCTACAGTGTATTTTTCGTCATTTCGAAAAAATTTTTTTACGTCATATAGTACTCGCCGAGACGAAGAGAATTTCTTTTGAAATTTTTTCAATTGGACTATTAATTTAATTTCTACAAAATTCGAAATAAATAGGATGTTTGCCAGTGTGCGCCTATGTGTGAGGGGTAGGCCGAGGTTTCAAACCTGCAGCTTCCCAGCCCCCGCTGTCCCGATTCGATGCAGTTTATACTAACACTCGCACACACAGACGTGAAAACTCTGTATTTATTTCGAATTTTGTAGAAATTAAATTAATAGAACAATTGAAAAAATTTCAAAAGAAATTCTCTTCGTCTCGGCGAGTACTATATGATCTAAAAAAAAATTTTTCGAAATGACGAAAAATACACTGTAGAAATGGTTTTTCATTAAAACGCTATTTTATTGTTTATCTCGAAAATTATCAATTATATCAACATACACCATTAATGAAATTTGTGCATATCACAGTTCTTCAAATGATTATGAAAAAAAAATTTCAAAACTTTCATAACTTTCCGACATATGGCATTTTTTATTTAAACATAGAAAATGTCAAATAACAACAAAACGACCGGGAATTTGCTATGTGCACCCGACATATTCGTAATCAGGAGAACATTCTGCACACGAATCAATCATCAAATCTTACGGACCTAAAATGGATGCTCAAGTGCCCTTGGATCCCAGACTAATAGTAAGACTAACAATCTCGCAGCGTGCTTATTGCAATGCGAAAAAGGAGATCGAACTCACTCGCAAAAGTCAAACTCACAATTCTTTGCTTACCATTAAAATTAGTTATTCATACAGTTTACATGTTCAACTGTACTATTTCAAATAGTTATTGAAGCTGCTTGTTGTAGTAATCGTTCTTTTTACAATTTGAAGTAGTAATGCTGACTTTACGTTTTGCATACTTTGAGATCACTATCTTATTAAGTCTATCTTATTAAAGGAAGGGAACAAATTCAAAATTTTTGCAAAAAATTGTTTATAACGTTTACAATTGTTGATGTTTGATAAACATTGTGACTAACAGTCACTCTCACTATAATGTAAAGCATATTTATTCGAAAACAAATTTTTTTCAACAAACATTACACTATGTGACTGTTTGTTAATGTCATTTGTTTATAACAATTAATGACAAAAATAATTAATGACAATAATCAAAATATTTGCATTCTGGGAGTACTCTTGCATCGATTTACGATGATTTTTATTACATCCAAACCGCTATTGAAGAATAAAGAATAATTTTGTGAAAAATCTCGATTTCCTCACACTTCGAGTAAACATATAATAAATAAACAAAGGAAAATGCAAGAATCTCCAACTGAGGTGCTCTTGAAAATTTAGCGCTTTTCAATTAAAAAAAAACTGATTGCGGATTGGGGCAAAATTGAAGGCTGTCGAGAGTGTAGACCTTTTGAACGAAATGCTATAGTGTCCACTTCAACATTTCCATTATTAGTGCAAATATCAACCGATTTTCATGAACCTTTTTTCCACTTTCTGTAAATTACCTGAATAAACTATTTCTGCTAGCTTAAATTGAATCACGCGATGCTTTCATAATTTCAGTTTTTTGAACCAGCTTGCATCTCATAACAATGGGGAGGGTGATTCGTTCCGGGTAATTCGACGCGCTCAAGTCTCCACTCGCCCTACGGGCGTTTGCCTCGTGGCTTCGACGAGGGTCGAGGCTCAGGCATCGAAAATACAAACTCAGCTAGTACTGAGCGTCACTGCATTTTTTTCTATTGTTCTTTTCTTTTTGTTCATAAATTTATATATAAACATTTTTTCAAAAAACCGACTCTTCACAGGAAAAGAGACCAATATTTAGATGAGGTATGCAAAATATCAGACCAAAATATTCAACTGTGCGGCCGGAAACTGGAATTACTTTGTATTATTATTATTATTATACCATTAAGCCATTTCCCTTTCGGGGTAGGCGTAACGCTGATAAATCCCCTTAACCCCCACGACCATCGTCCCACTTGTATAGAGTAGTTATAAATTAACTTTTTCTGCCTGCTGTGCTTGCACAAATTGAGTTAGATGACTTTGTCCAGGTATTGCGCTTGCGGATTTTGTTTCGAAACTACTTTCCAGGACTGCCGGAATCATAATCTCACTTCTGGCTTTATAAGTTGAAACTTGAAAGACTGATTGCGAGGAGTGAATATGACTGAATCAGCTCGAAGTAATAAGTTACCATCAAATTATAAATTACCAGTAACTTTTCGTAAATTATAGAAAGTTTTTGGATACTTTTCAATTTCTGTGATTTGTCAATTTGCTGGAAATTTTGGGATTTCTTTCAAAAAGCTTGCGATACCTTAAATTTCTGGAACTTTGGTTATGTGTAAATTTACCAGAAATCTCCAAGTTTTCAAAATTTCTTCTGATTCATGATATTTGAAATTTTTTTAATTTTCAACAATTTGCAGTATTCATCGTAATTTTACCATAAATTTACAAAATTTCGGGAAAGTTTGATTGATTGTCTCTCACGTCGGAAATTCTCTATATTTGTTACAAATAATATTATGTGAAAGAACTGCAGAAAGTATACAGCTGTACTGCTGTAACTCTTGTAAAGTTCACAGTTCTTGCCATCGGCTTATCTTCTAGTTGTTTCCGGCTCGTTTCCGGCTCACCTACAAGTCCTCTCCGACTTGCCTACAACTCCCCTTCGATTCGCGGACGGCTTGAACAGCAAACTTCACACTTGTGTTGAAATGCCTACTTTTCACACTTGTAGCACAATATACTATTATTAGGCAGTAATTGCGTATTTGCGTATACCAACATGATAAATATCACGGGAATACAAAATTAAATTTGTTTTAATTTTTTCATTAACAAGAACTATTCTTGTAGTCAGTTTATCTAATTTCTACTTATCATTTTTGAAACCCTGGAATGAATTATAGATAGATAGATACATAAACGTTAATTTTTCAGCCTGCTGGCCTTAAAAAATTGACTTGCTTACTCTTCCATTTCTACAGAATTTTCTTAAAACTAACCCTTAAAGACTAACATCCATCCATTCCTTATCTCTAAGTCGCACCCTTTTATCGCCTTGCCTTCCTCGCTTCGCCTCGCCTCGCCTCGCACGCATGTCCCCACTTTTTCGCATTGCCTCGCTTGCCAACCCCTGTTTTCGCTCTAATACCTACTACTTATCTACTATTTACAATATTTACATGTTACTTATATTTACTTTCTCTCCTATTCACAATCTTTCCGTCTCCATTCCTCTTCCTCCTTCCTTCTCTTCATCTCCATCTTACCCAACACTCCCTTCACCCATGCTACTGCCTTTTTTTCCCCCTTTTCATGCAACAATACCTCCATGCTTATCTCACTTCTTTCTACCACCACGCACTCCTCCAACCAGTGCTCCACTCTTGCATCCCCCTTTCCACACAGTTGACACATTTTCTTCTCCCGTGAGAGCCAGAACCTACTGAAACCCTCCATGCACCCACACCTTATCCTCGCTATAAGCTCCTGACTTCCTTTCTCTCCTTTCTCACATAAATATTGCGCTCTTGTCCTTGGCATACTCCACACATAGTTCCCGTTAAACCTTGACTCTGTTATTCTCTCTTCCCCCTCTGTCTTCTCTCTCTCCATGCCATTTTGCTTAACCAAGTCATAAACCTTCCTTCCTTCCTCGTGCATCCTTCTCACTTCATCCATCTGCAGTCCATCCATCCTAAAATACCTTTCCCTCTCAGCCTCCATCTTGCCACCCCCTCTCCTGTTCTCCTTCTCCCACCAACACTCCCCAACCAGCCTAATTCCCCCCACTCGAATCCTTACACTCGTTCTCCCCGTCTCCTTCCTGACAATATACTTAGGCGTGTTCCTTGCCAACCCCAGTGTCCACTTTACATACCTCTCCTGCGTTCTATTTACCTCTTCACTTTCCTTCCACCCCCACACCTCCACTCCATACAATAGCACACTCATCACTAGCGAATCAAACAGCTTCATTCTCCGTCCAAAATCATCTGCGAATAGCTTCTTTCCCAACCCCCACACCTGCCTCATCACCACATTTGCTCTCCTCACTCTCTCTTTTATGTGACCATCCACTCCCCCATTCCTCCGAAACACGAAGCCCAAGTAGACAAACTCTTTCACCTCCTGCACCTCCTTTCCCTTCCACTTTCACTCTCCTCCCTTATCCCTTCCCCCTCCTTTTCTGAACACCATAACCTTGGACTTTTCCGCATTCAACTGTAACCCCTCCTTGTCCAGGTATCTTCTCAACCTCTTCATCATCTCCTTTAAGGCCTCTTCGCTATTTGCCAGCAACACTATGTCATCTGCATACGCTAGTGACCAAATTCCAACCCCTTCTATCCTGACTCCTCCTACCACCCCAGCCTCCAGCTTACTTTCCATATCCGCAATTCAAATCGCAAACAGCGTTGGGCTCAGAGGACACCCCTGCCTTAACCCCCTATCCATCCAGAATCCCTCCGAAATCCTTTCCCCTCCTCCTACCTTGTCATTGGTCTCTTCATATATGTCCCTTGCCCTCTCAATTAGGCCTTTTTCTACTCCCCTATCCTCCATCGCCTCCCACAACCTCCCCCTATCCACCGACGGAAACACGCCTTTGAGATCCACAAAAAACGCGTACACTCTCTTCCCCTTCTTCGCTAATTCTCTATCCACCACGTGCTGCAGAACGTAGATATTGTTGATAGTACTCCTACTCGCCCTAAATCCCGCCTGCGTCTCCGGCAATATTCCTTTCCCCTCGACATCCTTCCGCAGTCTCTCTGCCACCACCATCGCGTATTCTTTATACGCCGTATCCATTAGCGTGATTCCTCTATAATTTTCCTGCCTATCTCTCCTATCTCCTTTCTTATACAGTGGCACTATAAACCCTTCTCTCCACCCTCCTGGGAATCCCTCGCCCCTCCATACTTTCTTCACTACCTCCTTCAGCCTCTCCCTAACCTCTTGTGTACTAAACAGCCATGCTTCGTTCTCAACCCCATCCAACCCTGCTGCTTTTGACCTTTTCAACTTCCTTATCTGCTTCTCTATCTCTCCGTCATTCAACTCCTCCATCTCTGCCTCCCCCGTTCTTCTACTTCCCCCGTCCGTCTTCCTTGAATCTGAGCCCTGGATCGGTTCTTTCAAAAATTCCCTCCATTCCTCACTTCCTATCTACTCGCTGCCCCACCCCCCTCCGCTTCCTAAGCCTATTTATTATCTTCCAGACGTCCACCTCTGTCTTAGCATTTGCTAACTCCTCTTCCAGCTCTTTCTCCTTTTCCTGTTCTTTCTTCTTACACATCACTCTAAACCTCTTCCTCATTTCTACGTACTTCTCCCTCCTGGTATTACCCTCTTTCCACTTCTTGTACTTCCTCTTAACCTTCCTTTTCATCTTTTTACATTCCCTATCCCACGACGGCTTCACCATTCCTTTCTTCTTCTTCCTAAATACCTTCTTTTGCACACACCCTTTCACCTTCTCTTTCAGATCCTCCCATATCTCTTCCACCGACTCCCCTCCAAAGCGTACCTTTCCTAGCTCCTCTTGATACTTCTCCACCGCCTCCCTTGTCCAGGTCACCCTCTCCCCTATCGAGATTTCTTCCCCGCCTTGTCTTCCGTCACCCTCACCTCTTATCCATGGACTCAGTAGCTGATGGTCTGATTCCACCCTCCCCTCGACTGCGAATTTTTCCGTCTCCTCCCATCCTTGCATATTCATAACCACATAATCTATCACCGATACCCCCACCTTACTTACGTATGTGTATTCTCCTTCTTCGTCCCCCGTTGCCATACCATTCGCCACCGCCCAGCCTCTATCCTCCATCCAGTCCCTTAGAATCTCCCCCTCCTTATTTATTATCATATCCTTCGATTTCCTGTCGAAGCTCTTTCCTTCCGTGCAAAGTCTCCCTTCGCTCCCCATCCTCGCATTAAAATCCCCACCTACTATCACCATACTCTCCTCTCTTCCGCCCAGCAGGTCTTCCACCCTTTCTTCAATTCTTTCCATCCCCTCCTCATTGTACACTGTAACAAACTTACAGGTTATGCCTCCTATTTTTATTTCCCTCATTTGTACTCCCTCCCCCTCTTCCTCTCCATGAACTTTTTCCTCTAATCCATCTCTAGCCCCGGTTATAATTCCCCCACTGGCCCTTCCTTTCTTCTTCACTCTGATCGCCTCCTGAAGTCTCCACCTATACCCCCTTGGCAGCTTTGGCTCTATCCTATCCCATTCCTTTATTTTTACCCATGTCTCTACCAGTCCCACAACGTCGAATTCCTGGATATAACGCCAGAACTCCTCGTCCTTCTTCTTTACCCCTGCTAGATTCCAATACAGCACCTTCACTACTCCTCTACCCTGCCTTACCCCCACCCCCCTACTGCCTACGAAACAAATTCCCCTGCACTTCCTTCAACACATCTTTCTCCTCATCCCGCACCCACATTTTCTCGTCTATTTTTATTTTCCGATATCCTACCTTCGCCGATCTTCCTTCACTCTTCTCCCTTCTAGCCCTGTCGTTCAGCATTCTCTGCACATCCCTTTCCTTTCTCGTTAAATCGTGATCGATGAAAACTGCCTTATCCTTTATCCTATTTTTATTTCGCATCAACCCCAAATTTTCTTCCCAGCTCTCCATCTCCACAACCGCCACTTCCTTGTGTTTTCTCCCCTCCAACTTAACTTTCCCTACCCTGCCTTTAACCCACCCTATGCTCTGTAGCAGCGCTTCCACACCCTCCCTTTCTTCCCCGCTCTTTAGCTTCAACCCTCTTACCACAATATTATTCCTCCTGTCTGCCTTCTCTTTTCTCTCCATTCTCAGCTCCATTGCCCTTAACCTTTCCCTATCTGCCCTCTCTTCATTCTCACTCCTACGCTATATCACTTTCTTTTCTATCATCTTTTCTACCCTCTCCCAAATACCTTCAATCTCGCTCCCCCCACCTCTGCCTCCTACTTCCATTTGCGTCCTGCCCTCCATCTTCTCAAGCCTTTTTTCCGTCCTTTCCTCCCACACCAACAAAAATAAACTTGATACCGAAGAATTGGAAATAACCTAAGTTAGTCTACGTCACTGAAAGAGTCCAAATATTTTTTGGCGATTGTTGATTAAAGTAGATTTTTGGAAAAGTTGAATGTGTTTCGATACGTATTCTAATGGCTAGAGAACATTTCATGAGTTAGAAATAAAAAGCTATGCTCAATTTTTTATATTTGCATGACCATTTCTGACACCACTCAATTTGACATTTTCATGGCCACCTATGCTCCAACGTGCGACAAAAAAAGTGTTTTCTGACTCACCAATTTTTAGCCTGAGCAATTTATTTGATTAGGATGTTTCTTTTAAATTGAAGCTTTTGAAATTTTGCAAATATTTGTATGTTGGGCTTTTTTAGACACAAATTGGTTAATGTTTTACCTAACAATAAAGTTACCTTTTATATATTGCTTCTTTGGATGGCAAACATTGTTCAAAACTAAGTAAAGCTGAGGTTATTCATGCATTTTCGAAATAAGAAAACAAGTGAAAAGCTAGTTTTTTTTATTTTCGCTTTTTAGACAGTTCATAAAACCTTTTCTTATTTGTATGAAAAAATAATTTCGCTTCTATTACAACTTAGAAAGAGGGACATGAAATTAAATTCTTCCTTTAAGATTGAGCTTTAATTTACCTTGAACACAAATTTATTTTAGACCTTTTTGGCGTTGTCGAAGTAAAAAATACTACCGTTACACCAGTGATACCGAAACTTTGGGACAAACTACACGATGCAATTACAATCTTTCTATACACCCTACATAATTTTGATTAATTTATCTACATTCTAGAATCATTTCCAAACAACATAAGTTACTTTTAAATTTTTATCTTATAAAACATTAAAATAACAAACTTTAGAATGTGTAAAAATTGCAATTCGACATTCTATTAGAATAAAATTTCGCATATATCAGATATGAATTTACCGCCTGTATTATCAGCTTATGCATTAAAACTATTGCCCGATGTATTTTTTGTAAGAGGTAAACGAATCATACAGTCAACTAATCTGAACCTCATCATCAAATACCAATAAACAACTAGGACATCAAATCTAAGAGTTTCTGACAATTGCTTATATGTTTACTAAAACTATCTGGGAATTATTTCCTAGTGGGTGAGAATAATTCTTGAAAAACGTTATTACAAAATTTTTTTGTCCACTGTGTGCCCCTGCTATACGAGTATAGAGAAATATAAGAAAGCAAATCAAAAATAAATTGAAAACAATGCATTTATATATATATATATATATATATATATATATATATATATATATATTACTCAGAAATTATAAAAGCACTGTTGCTGTGTTTCGAAAATATTGCATGTATCATGAAAATTAATTACAGTTTTCGCCAGGTCATACATTTTAAATGCACGACTTGATGAATGGTTAAAGTTTAAAGGATAATGGTCTTGAATGGATGAAAGTAACATTTCATGTTAACATCGACCCCTTAAACAACTTGTGGTTCCCAATGTTACGTGGCCAGTAGCACTTTAAAAATTATTAATGCTGTCCTCAACATGATCAGCAACGACCCATAACTGATTTCCGTGAAGTTAGCACAAAAAGCATAACATTTCCAACTTTTGTTCAATGGAGTTATTTGTTCATCGTTTGTTCATGTTTGGAAGTCAAATTTTTTCGTTTGGACGGAAAACCCACGGAGTAATAATAAGGAGAATGATCATGCTGTACAAAGCGCCTCGAGATTTGACTGCGGTATCTGCACCCTAATTAAAGTAGTGGCACATG
This sequence comes from Andricus quercusramuli, assembly GCA_932178445.1. Lineage (NCBI taxonomy): Eukaryota > Metazoa > Arthropoda > Insecta > Hymenoptera > Cynipidae > Andricus > Andricus quercusramuli. The sequence continues at coordinate 251,102 of CAKNXH010063667.1, read as the reverse complement.
CGCACTACGATTTAATATCTCTTTTTCACGGGAGAAAAAGAGATAGTAAAGCGCAGTGCGCATGCAGCAATACTTCCGACGTCCTTGGGAAGGCAACAAAGGCGCAGGTTGCACGGTCAAAACGCATATATATGGATATCGGTCTCCTTATTATTACTCCGTGGAAAAAACTCTAATAGATATGGAGTTTTCAAAATTGGAGGGCTACCTTCACGCTGCATACTTTTGACGTTTGGACGTAAGAATTGTGTGAGTTATCGAATAAAAAAGTCACTAGCACCGTACTACTTGAAGTGCCTTCTCAAGTGGTAGTGACCTTATTTGGGCAGCCGTGTCCTTAAATGTAATATGATGAGTCAGACATCCTGACAAGAAAATGTTTCATAAAATTAAATTTTTAGAAGACATGCATGATTTTAGCCCTTTTTCATTCCTATGAAGCGGTATTAAGGTTCTACTTTTCAGGAGTGGAAAGTGACTTCATACACAAATGATGAAACATTATATATCTGTGGGCACGCATTTTGTGTTATTCGACGCTCCTCCCCGTGGAAACTGTGGCACCAAAAATTTCCGAAATTTCGAGAATGTTTAGATTATCTAAATTTCCGTATATTTTCCAAATTTCCAAAATTTTTGATATGTTCAAAACTTCTAAAATGTTGAAAATTTCTAAAATTATCAAAATTATCAAAATTTCTGAATTTTCTAAGATGTTCAAATTTCCTAGCATTTCTAAAATGTTCAAAATTTGTAAACTTATCCAAATTTCTAAAGTTATTCAAATTTCTAAAATTCTCATAATTTCTAGAATATTCTAGAATTTTCAAATTACCAAAATTTCTAAAATATTTTGAATGTTTATAATCTTAAAAAAAATTTAATTTCTAAAATTATCAAAATTTCGTAAATCTTCAAAATTTCTGAAATTATTGAAAATTATGGGAGCATCTCAATTTTTCAAAATTCCTGGAATTACAAAAAATTTTGAAATATCTAAAATTTTCAGTGTCTAAAATATTAAAAATTCTTAAAATGCTTACAATTTTCAAAATTTTGAACAATGTTGAAAAAAATGTTATTTATCAAAACTTCTCAAATTTGTAAACTTTTTTGCATTTCTAAATTGATCAAAATTCTTGAAATTATCAAAATTTCTCAATTTTTACAAATTTTTAATGTTTTCCAAATTTTTTTTAATTTTGAAAGTTTCTGAATTTTGAAAAATTCTAATTTTTTCAGAATTTCTCAATTTCCTTCAAAACTCTCAAATTTTCAAAAGCTCTAATATTTTCAAAATTTATTCTTATTTATATTTACCATAGATTTTCAATATTTTAAAACTTTCCAGAATTTCCTAAATTCCCACATAGAACACTTCCCGAAACACCAGGTCTGTCCTCGGTTTTTTCGAAAAAAGCATGGGCCTGAACCTGGGACAGACCTAGTTATTTTGGGAAGTGTGCTATGTGGGATTCATACAAAAATCTGAAGTCACTTTTTATTCCTGAAAAGTAGAACCTTAGCCCCACTTCATAGGAATAAAAAAGGGCTGAAATCATGCATCTATTCTAAAAATTTGATTTTTTGAAAAATTTTCTTGTCAAGATCTCTGACTCATCATATTACATTCAAGGACAAGGCTGACCAAAGAAGATCACTACCACTTGAGAAGCTTTCTTACCTTCAACTCTATTCGTGCTCAAGTTTAAAAGTAGCGTCTTAAAATCAAGCATCACAACCAGATAGAAAAAAAAACACTTTTTTTTAATATTAATCTCATCAGATTTTTGGGCATTGAACTCAAAAATATTTCTTATGTCTGATATAGAAGCACAAAACAGTCTTATACGTTTTGTCCCTCCTCCAGTTATAAATGTTTGTCAATGATATGAAAATAATTGCTGGAGTAATTTTTCATGGTTACCTCGAGGGTCGTTTGACAGCTCTAAAAATATCTCAATAAAGTATGTTGATATGCTTATGTGAATTTAAATTCTAAAACTATAAAAAGTATCTCTAGTTTCCCTTCTGGAAGAATAAACCTTACGAGAGCTCAATAAAAAATAAGTGCAAAAATTTCCTTGAAATACTCTCTAGATGGAGAGTAGCATACGTCCTCGTCCTAAGGATTTCAAGGATACTTTGATTTAAGAATTCTAAATATATAGTAAAGTTCAAGGTTTTTAAGGCACATTAAAATGAAAACAAAAAATGCTGAAATCAAATTAAGACATTGAAGTCGAAATAAAAAGTGAATAATGGTCATTTCACATCTTATGATAGGATCAGTCACATGCAATGGCGTTTATGAAAAGTCGTAAAGCATAAAAATTCCTCTCAATTTTAACGTAAGTTGCAAAGTGAAGCTTGAAGAAGCTAGGTGATATAAAGTATGGCTCGTAACCAGGAATCAGATATTCATTCTTGCCATAGCAGAGATATAAACGTGGAGGAGATACTTGGTGGAATGAGACTCAACGGTCACAATCTCGAAAAACTTGCATTTAAAAATTGATGAGAATTATAAGTTCTCAATATTATAAGCTACTGAAATATAGGCTATTTTAATATAATTCTTCAAATAGCTGTCTATTACATAGGTATTTCTACTAATCATAAAACAAAGCTACTATTTCACAATATAATTGTTACTGATTAACTTTAGCAATCGAAATTCCTCTCTAATGAAAATTAGTAACAATTTTAATATGAATTAGAAGTTTTCTATTACCGATTAGTAAGCATTACTACTAAAGCAATTAGTAAACAATTTTGTACGATTTCATTATATTGACTTCTTAATAATTCCAAACAAAACTATCTAATACAATTAAAAACATACAATCAATATTTTTGAAATTGTTAATCAAACAAATGCAGAACTTATTGAAAAAACCCTGATTCTAAAAAAAGACAGTCTACTGAAAACATAAATTTGTTATCTATCAGCCATAAATAACTACCCAAAATTGGAAGAACTATGTATGTTTGATGATCGTGATCTCTCAAAGATAAATTAAGGGCACGTTTGTGGGTAATTTAAATCCACAAGTCCCACGATAAAACGCTGTTTCTGTCAGTTTTAGATAAAGTTAGCAGAACATATAGAAAACCGTTTAAGCTGTTAAATATTCTCTGAACTATAGGGTAAATTATGTGAACACGCACCGTAACAGATATTTCGTTCTATATAATAAAGAAAAGGGCAAAGATGCTGCATACCATATTGAAGACAACAACCGAAAAATTCAAGGTTACTGTTGACTTCTAACTTTAAAATTGTCTAGGAAATCCCCTGTTTCACCTAGACCGCCAGAAATATGACTTTTTATTAGTAAAAACGGTCAGAAAGTAAAAGAAAATCCTCGAGAAAATCTGTTTTAAATCAAAATACAAACTCCGAAAAAGCTGTAAATACTTACGGTCTACCATTGGAAAATTCTAATGTTCCCCTAACCCTAAGCTTTAAAATTTCAACAACAAAAGTCCCCTGTTGTTCCTAGGACAGAATATTTATTGTGTCTTCCGAGAAAGGAAGTATCTGAAATCTAAAAACTCTCCGCGCTAAATGAAACAACCAATCCTTTTGCATCAAAAATTTTCCTTGTTTGTCTAACTTTACCTAATCTTGTAGCCAAATAATTCTGTTTGTGTAAAAAATATATTCACGACGTTCAAAACAAAGCAGGCAAGAGGACGATGCTTTTATTCTAAGACAACTTTTTCTCTTAGTAAAACCAGAAACTTGTTCTGAACAATTCTCCTGTCTTTCCTAGGGCTCCATAAGTTTCGTTATCTTAAAAAAAAGAAGTTATTCGAAATCCGAAGTAAATCTGTTCCACATTAAAAAATAAATTTCAAAGAGGATGTAGCTATGTATTTGCAGGCTATCAGAAACTTCGAATTTGCCCCTAAAAACAAAATTTAATCTATGAGCTGAAGAAGCTCTGATTTATTGTTGGATGAAAAACTGAATTCCGTAAAAGCAGCAGCCATTTGTAGGCCACCATCGGAAAATTAGAATTTTCACCAGACCCGGACTTACAAATTGTATAGAAAGATTCGAATTTTCAGATAAACCCGAAATTTAAACTGCTAGCTCCTGAATGCCGCTCACGGTTAGCCTTAAATGACTATAAATCCAAAGAATCTTCCACTCTTCACTCTTATTTGATTATTTTTCTCGTTTGTAGGATGTGTAACAACTTTTGTGGGAATATTGCGATTGTCGATTATGTCATTTTGGTGGAAATGCTTCTTAACAATGGGGTGCCCACGACCATTGTATTGTTGTGGCAATTTCACCCAAAATTGTGGTATCGATTGTATAATAACACATGGTAAGAATGTTGAACTCAATTTGAAAACCGAAAATGTTGCATACTTTCAACTGAGTTTCGTTCTTATATTGGTATATGATATAAGTATGAATATAAGTTCTATGCCAATAAATGTAATTTGATTAGAAGAGATGCACTTATATAATTTTTTAAATTAAATTTTCTACCCAAGTTCCATTGATAGAAAAAATCATTTTACCTTCCACCGCTCTATATGTGAAACATCTCTCGGATGATGAACGTATGCTGAATGCTACGCAGGTCAAACTCATAACTCACCTCCTTTTAGCTGGTGGTTTAAAAAAGGTCGATATAGGCCTGGAGCAAAAAGGGAAAGATCCCTCCCTCGCCATCTAAGAGTAAACAGGTCATGAGAATGCAAAATCAACATTACCCACTCTGACGGAGACGCTGTATACCATGGCGCAGTCTTAAATGATAGAGTTAATATTTTAAGTGTGAATCCCATAAAAAAAAAACTAGAAATAGACACTTGACGATGAAACCTTCCCGAATAGGAAGCCATTTTCCTCAAACGGAATATCTTTAAGATTCCTTATGCATATATTTATCTCAATTTTTTAAGAGGGAGTTTTTCACAAATTTATTTTGTATAGATCCGACCAAAATTAATTTTTTTTCTTTTCTATTACAACTGTACATTTAAATTAATTTGGCTAAAAATAACGTGAGGTACAAGAAGTTAACGATAAATAAAGATGCTATCAAGGAAAAATGGTAACAAAATTTTATAAAAACATAGAGTTCTAACATTAAAGTGAACATAAATTATCAAAGTCTACTCACGAAAGATTTGAATCAAAAAGAGATTCATAAGAGAAAAAGCACGAAAATATTCTTTTCAGAACGCAATCATAAAAATGGCCTGTTTTTATGCCTCCGTATCCAAACGTAAAAGTACGCTTTTTGAGCGGCGTCTGGCGGTGCGTTGGATGAGTTACAAAACAGGGTTCTGCTAGCATGGCGTGACGTGGAGTTAAAAAAGAGCTTTGTTTGTGCATGCCCGAGTATTTTCGTAACGCTATAGTTTGCTAGAGAGAGATCGTGGTAGACAAAGATAGAAAGAGAATTCATGGCGAATTAGTGAGTCGATGTTTCTAACGAAGAGTATAGCGTGTTCCTATCGCCTCGCACATAATACTTTGTTGTCTCATTCACACTCGTTAGAACCAAAATGCAGTAGAGCTCATGCGTACCTTCACCGATTCAAAACGTGATTTTGCATTTATCCATGGAGATAATGAAATCACGCCATTTATGGTTTTGTTCTGAAAAATATCGTTCGTAACTCCTGCGGACTGACGGCTCTCCTTTTTGAAACTCGCGCCATGTTTTTGTAACGATATATATATATATATATATATATATATATATATATATATA
>CAKNXH010063667.1:217514-242448 GCA_932178445.1 Andricus quercusramuli | reverse complement strand
GTACCCTGCGGTGTTTGTTTAACTTTTTTTAAATTATATATATATATATATATATATATTCAAGGAGCTGTGGAATGCCCTCTGGTGGAAGGAGTTTCCTTCAACCCACCAGCATCTGGCCCGAATTTTCACCTTATATCTAAAGTCGGAAGAGCCTATTCCGGAGTGGTTGGTGGAAGGGCACACAGTGCTCCTGCCGAAGACGGGCAACTTAGCTGACCCTAAGAATTACAGGCCAATAACTTGTCTGAACACACTGTATAAGATCTTTACAGCTATCCTAAATGATAGCATTGTTCGGACAATTGAACCTGTGTGGCGAGAGCTGTATGAAAAACTCGGCTCAGATAAAGGCGTACCAGGATGTCGGGAGAACCTGCTCATCGGTAGATGTGTTCATAAAGACGCAGCATCCTATCAGCGATCCCTATCGATGGCCTGGATTGATTACCGGAAAGCTCTCGATTCAACATCCCATCCCGTCTCTTGGAAAGCCTGAAGGTTCATCCACACATCGTGAGGTGCATAGAGAGATTAATGCCGCTTTGGAAAACCAGATTTACTATCTCATCTGGAAAACATCGTGTGATCACTAACAGCGTCACCTTTCAGAGAGGTTTGTTTCAGGGCGACACCATGAGCCCTCTTCTCTTTTGCCTCACATTATTGCCACTATCTCTCGCACTTCTTCATTTCGAAGGCAAACCTGGAGATCGAAAGCATAAGGTCACTCATGTATTTTACATGAACGATCTCAAGATCGATGCTAGAAATAAAGAGAAACTACATCAAGCTCTAAAAATTATCGACAGAAGCGCTATACGACACCTTAGTGTTGCAGAAACCTATACATAGCTGGGCGTACCACAGAGCCGCATTCAGGACGTCACATCTGTAAAGGATACTCTCCGAAGCAGATACAAACGTCTCATCCGGCAGATTTGGTCTTCCGAACTGTCGGCTAAGAACAAAGTATCTGCAACGAACATGCTTGCCGTCCCGGTAGTACTCTATTCATTTGGAGTGGTTTCATGGACGAAGGACGAGCTCAGATCCCTTGATATCGGGACGCAAAAGGTTTTGCACATGAACAAAAGCATGCACCTTAGGTCTTCTCTTCCGCGACTTTACATTTCACGCCGCCTAGGTGGTCGCGGAATACTGAATCTTGAATGTCTTTCACAACAAGAAAGGTCAGGAAACATGAAGAAGCGGGCAAAGGGGCGTTTCTGTACAAAGCAGTGGAGGAGGCTGCTGAGACACTTGGCCTTGACTTAAATACCAGGGGTGAGCAAAATGCATCAAATCTTCTCCATCTTGAATACTCACTTCTGAAGGGTCGGATTAAGAAAGCACAGGAGAAAAACTTCCGCGAAGAGCTCCTCGACAAGAGGATGCACGGCATCTTCCACAGGAATGTGGAGGATCAGTCGATGTCGTATGAGCTAACGTACGCTTTCCTTAAATCATCCGGATTGAAGTCGGGCACCGAGGGTTTCATTTTGGCATGTCAAGACGGTGTCATTTCCACTCTAGCATACCGTCACCACATTTTAAGCCAAGATATTCCCAATGATAGCTGCAGAGCGTGTCATGCACACCCCGAGCATCTAGGACACATACTTTCTAGTTGTCCAACTCATGCGGGAACGACCTACATCCAAAGGCACAATGCGGTACTAAGGGTGCTTCATTACCATCTCTGTCACTCTTACGGAGTTGGCCCAAATACCGCTCCGCTAAACGCTCCTAGGAAAATAGAGTCAATTGTCGAAAATGAGAAGTGCCGTATATACTGGAACTTCATATTCTCGACAATTGTTTCTGTTGCGCACTCGAGGCCTGACATAGTTCTCCTTGACTTCGAGAAACGAACCATGTTCGTTATCGAATTCTCGGCTCTAGCTGACAAAAACGTCACAGCCAAGGAAAAAGAAAAGAAAGAGAGGTATAAAGATCTTATGAGGAAGTTGCGACGGTTATACTCCGAATATTCTGCTAAGCTAATCGTGTTAATCATCGACGCTCTTGGAGGTGCCAAAGTTTCACTGGTTAATAGCCTGAAAAGCATCTCTGTGTGTCAACAAAATGCTGACACACTTGCGGGAAAATACAGAAGGCGGTCGTCCTTGGGTCGCTCCGTGTGCTCAGGGTGCACGAGACTTTTGCCGGATCATCGTATTGAATTCATCGCAGACTGTAACCACCTATCTCACGGTCGTGAAACGTAGTTACAGCTGAAATTTTACCGCGATTTCGCTGGGAGGGGGTGCAAGTTTTCAGATCAACACCCACTCCCGGCGAAATCCTGCGGTTGTCCTTATGACAAATTTTTAAGTATATATACATATATATGTCTGTTGTTGTGATTTCATCATGCCCTGTGACCACCCATGTCACGGTTGTGAGACGTGGCCATGAGTGTGATTTACCGTGGTTCTACTGGGAGTTGGTGTAATTTTTTTTTAATGGCATTCGCTCTCAGTGGAACTCTGCGGTGGTTTTTTAACCCTTTCTTAATTATATATATATAATGTAATTTGCAAAAGATATACAGATACTCGCGCTTGTAAGGATCTTAAAATCGGTTGTGGTCGGAAGCTTCTTGCTACTTTATGTTATGTGTGAATTTGCTGTAACTGTAAGTCCTACATGGCAAACGATTCTTCAAAAATGAAATATACATCGTGGTCAAATAATTTTTTCAAAATATGATTGTTTCAAACCATAACTTTTAAAAAAATATTTAAAATTTCAGTTACAATTTAGTCAAAATTGTAATGTACATAGTAAATTTCTTTTTAACACTTCACCATTTTAACATTTCTTTTTAACACTTCACACATCATTTTTTTGTTATTAATTTTTTAATTGCTATCCAAAGCTGATTTTAAGAAACCATGGAATTTTAATCTTTATTTACCTGTTTTAAAAACTTAATATCTCGGATGCGTGATTTTTGGTAAGTTACAATATCATTTCATCAAATTAATATAGTTTTGTCATACTTTTACTTGAATTTTTATTGGAGAACTATAAAAGCTCTTCTTAAAACGCAGCGGCATGGCATGATTATTATGATTATAGTTTCCAAATTCACTCAGCGGGCAAAATGCGAATCTTCGGCGCTGATCGCCTTTCGCCCAACTACCGTGTTTAAATTTAATAGTAAATTTCGTCACTAGTGTGGACTGACGGCCTTTCTGAAACGAGCGCAATTTTTTTGTAACGAGTCGTAAGTAAGGGCGCCTTCGACTCGTTACAAAAACATGGCGCGAGTTTCAAAACGAAAAGCCGTCAGTCCATAGGAGTCATAAACGATACTTTTCAGAACAAAATCATGAATGGCGTGATTTCATTGTCTCCATGTAAAAATGCAAAATCACGTTTTGAGTCGGTAAAGGTACGCATGAGCTCTGCTGCATTTTTGTTCGAACGAGAGTGAATGAGACAACAAAGTACAATGTGCGAAGCGTACGGTCTACCACGATCTCTCTCTAGCCAACTATAGCGTTACGAAAATACTCAGAGCACGCATAAACAAAGGTCGGTTTTTAACTCTGCGCCACGCCGTGCTTACTAAAGCCTATTTTGTAACTCATCCAACGCACCGCCAGGCGCCGCTCAAAAAGCGTAGTTTTGCGTTTGTCTATGGAGGCATGAAAACACGCCATTTTTACGATTGCGTTCTGAAAAAATAATATCTTTTAATTACATTTACGTCTATCGAATACTAAAGCGCTATAAACATACGTTTTTGTAATTATAAATTAAATAGCTACTCATCATGTAAGCTAAATATAGACGAAGGGCTAGGTAGTTAGTTTTCATGTGGGCGGGGGGCCTGCGATGTTCCCTTGGCACTAAAGCTATAAAGCCTATTGTGCCACACACGTGTTCATTCTTAAGGAAGTACACCGATTCTGGCCACCTTTACCGTCTGTTTAGTTTAGATCTTGTTATATTCATTTATTCCACACCCGACCAGAAAACCCACCTTTTTGCCCTTATAAGCGGGGCGAAAGTAGCATATTTTTCCCGAAAACTAATTTTGCGGGGCAAAAGTAAAATGAGCGGGGCCAAAGTAAAATTAGCGGGGCGAAAGTAAAATTAGCGGGGCGAAAGAAAAATTTAGCGGGGCAAAAGCAATTTTTTTCGCAACGGAAATATAAAAACATTCTGTATGCAGTAGAATGTATATTCTACCTAGATGCGTGCTAGTCTCGTAAAATATTGCCTAGCAGCGCCACCACTCGCACAGTAGCACGTAGCGGAATCGAAAAACAAGATACATGTCTAGAACCCATACGCATTCCTCTATCTAACAGAATGCGAAGTTATTTTGACCCCGCTTTTCAGGACCAAAAAGTGGCCTTTCAGTCGAGAGTGGAATAAACTACTATATTCAACACGAGGCAAAAGTAGATTTTTCCCTTGGGTGATTATACTGCCCTTACGAAATCTTCTACTTTTGCCCCTTGTTGCATAATGCACTATTCTTCTAACCTCTAAAAATATACCTCTCAGGTGCCAGGCGTTTCCCATCGCACAGTGAACGACGCGGAGCTCTTTGCATAGCAAAGTAAGCCTCGCGCACTCTGCCATCCGGCAGCCTTCCTACTTGGACTGTAGAGAGGGACGAACAGGTTAAGGTGGGCGGAGCGGTCCCTCTGTGGTCATCAGTTATATGCACACATTCACGCACTGTCTTCGGGCGTCATATGAGTGTACGTGCGTCTGTTCATCACTTGAAATTGACCAGCGACCACCGAGCCTCTACCTTGGGTGTTAACTAGCCTCTTTTGGGGAGACCTATAGTTTAGGGTGGATTCCGAACCACCATTATATACCAATTTAGTTAAACTATGTTCATTGTATCTGTGAAATGATCCAGACAAACTTCACACCCGTGGAAGAGTCAACTTCTCACACTCATTACACAATATATTATTTTCTTGAATTCTCATTTTAGAAAAACGAAAATGGTAACTGAAGTATGCTATAAAATAGATTTAGAAAATGAAAGAAGTGATATTTTTTAAAAGCTCCATGCTTTTCTTCGTTTCTTGCGGAAAAAATAAAGCTGAATAGTTGTAGTATCGAATAAGAAAAACCAAATGACAGAATAGTGTGAAAACTTAAAAATAATTGCGAGGAAAGAAATTGAAAATGGCGGGAAATTAAACAATTATGAAATAAGTTGCAAAAATGTAAATGGTGTTAATATTATTTATTGTCCTATAAAAATAACATTATGGAATACTTTTAACAAATTCTTCATGTTTTGCAAATAAATAATGCAAGGAAATAGAACAAATGTTCTTTTGATGGTATTGCATGATAAGAAATTAATAATTAATTTCTTATTGGTAAATAATAGTAACACTATTTACATTCTGAAGCATAGAATTCCTGAAAATATAACAAGAATCCAACGATCAAATTTCGACAATCACCAAAAAATGCTCCTATTGCAATTTCTAAAAACAAAACAAAATTGTTACTTTGGACAAAAATAAAAAAGAGGAAATAGAAATGAGAAGGCAACAACCAAATCCCTTTTCCTTTTCTTTTTTATTTTGTTCGTCTTTTTTATTTTTATTATTAGCAAATCACAGTATGAAAGCATTTATGATATTTACCAACGTTTCGGTGCTCATACAGCACCCTTATCAAGGTAAGAAAAATTAGAGCAGGTGGGAACAACGACGAAACAACGACGCTATCTCCTCGATACCTGAGACCTAAGTGCGTGTCAAAAGGCAAATATATTGTAGACATATCAGAAATAAATTACATTAATAAAGATATATATATATATATATATATATATACATATACATATATATATAATTTGAAAAAAAGTTAGACAACCACCGCAGGGTACCACTAAGAGCAACTGCTATCTAAAAAGAAAATGTCAATAGCCCCCAGTAGAACCGCGGTAAAATACACCTATGGCCACGTCTCACATCCGTGAGATGGGTGGTCACAGGGCACGACGAAATCACAACGACAGGCCGGCGAAACCTTCGTGTGTCTTAAGGACACGAAGCGACCCAAGGATGACAGCTTTCTGAATCCATCTCCCAAGTGCCTTGGCACATTTTTGGCCCGCGGGTATGGCTTTAAGGTTACGAACCAGTGATAATTTAGCACCTCCGAGAGCACCTATCACAAGGACAATTACTCGTACCGAATATTTTGGGTACAGTCGTTGCAGCTCTCTTTTAAGGTCTTGATACCTGTCCTCTTTTTCTTTCTCCTTTGCAGTGATGTTGTATTCGGACGGAGCCGAGAATTCGATCACGAATATCGTTCGTTTCTCGAAGTCTTGGAGAACAATGTCAGGCCTTGAGTGCGCAACGGAGACTGCTGCCCGAAAATCGTAGTTCCAGAAAATCTGGCACTTCTCGTTTCGGACAATTGACTCTATATCCTTTGGAGCGTTCGGTAGGGCAGGGTCGCGACCAACACCGTAAGAGCGACAAAGGTGGTAATAAAGTACTCTTAGGGCCGCATTATGTCTATAGATATACGTTGTTCCTGCGTGGGTCAGACGCCCCGATAGTATGTGTTCTAGGTACTCAGCGTGTGCATGACACGCTCTGCACCTATCACTGGGAACTTCTTGACATAAAATGCGGGCGCGGTATGCCAAGGTAGAGATTACACCGTCCTGGCATGCGAAAACGAAGCCCTCTGTACCTGAATTGAGCCCTGATGATTTGAGGAAAGCGAAAGTTTGCTCCTTTGACAAGGACTGTTTTTCTACATTTCTGTGAAAGTTTCCGTGCATATGCTTGTCAAGTAGCTCTTGGTGAAATTTTCTAACCTCTGCTTTCTTTACTTCGGCTTTTAGACGTGAAGCATGTAGATGGAGTAATGCACTTTCCTCACTTCTGATGTTGAAATTCAGGCCAAGGGCCTCGGCAGCTTGCTCCGCGGCTTTGTAAAGGAATGCTCCTTCGCCAATCATCTCGTGGTTTCTGACCATCTTTAGGAGAGGATCTCTGCCATTCGCAACTATGTAAGCTGTACTTAAAACAATTCGGTTATGAAGACATTGGAGATTCAGAAGTCCGCGTCCGCCTTGACGGTGTGAAATGTATAATCGTGGAACTGACGAATTGATATGCAACCTTTTATGCATATGCATGATCTTAAGCGTGGTGACATCAAGGGCCTTAAGCTCGTTCTTCGTCCATTGAACCACCCCAAACGAGTAGAGTAGAACCGGGACTGCAAGCATGTTAGTCGCAGATACCTTGTTCAACGCCGACAGATTGGAAGACCAAATCTGTCTAAGAAGATTCTTGTATCTGCTTCGGAGAGACTCCTTCACTGATGTTACGTCCTGAATGCGGCTTTGAGGTACGCCCAGGTATGTATAGGTCTCTCCAGTGTTAAGATATCTAATAACACTAATATCTACAAGCTCAGGGTCCTTGGGAACGCCAGTAATCTTTCCTTTCTTCAAATGAATTTTGGCACAATTGTCCAAACCAAAGTCCATCCCAATCTCTCCTGTGTAGTTCTTGGCGATATTTATAGCAGTTTGAAGTTTGCTTTTACCAGCGGCATAGATCTTCAGGTCATCCATATAAAATACATGAGTTACCTTATGCTCACGCTGATTAGTGTCGCCACAGAGGTATCCAGGAGAATTTCGTAGTGCGAGAGATAGAGGCAGAAGTGTGATGCAAAAAAGCAAAGGGCTCATACTATCCCCTTGAAAGACGCCCCTCTGGAAGGTGACCTTGTTCGTCGTCAGACGATGATTCCTAGATGAGATGGTAAATCTAGTTTTCCAAAGAGGCATCAGTCTCTCTATGCATCTCACTATGTGTGGATGTACCTTCAAGCTTTCCAACAGACAGATGATAAGTCTATGAGAGGTTGAATCGAAAGCTTTCCGGTAGTCAATCCAGGCCATTGACAGGACGCGCTGATGGGCGGCAGCGTCTTTACAGACACACCTGTCAATTAGCAGGTTCTCTCGACAGCCTGCTACACCTTTTTTCGAGCCTCGTTGTTCGTACATCTCTCGCCATACAGGCTTAATTCGTCGAACGATCCTGCTGTTTAGGACAGCTGTAAAGATCTTATACAGTGTGTTCAAACAAGTTATTGGCCTGTAGTTCTCTGGTCTGGACAAGTTGCCTTTTTTCGGTAGGAGTATAGTGCGTCCTAACACCAGCCATTGCGGATGATATTGTCAGTATCTTCTTTCAACTCTAGTATTTTCGGGATCTTGTACACCTCTCTCCAAAAAGTCTCTACCTCCTTGGGCTTGGGTGGATTTTTTACAAAAACAGGGGGATCACTGAAGAGGCGTGATGGGTCAGCAAGGAACTGTTGATTCTCCCTGTTCCATCTCTCCCTCTTCTGTATCATCCTCCTTGCGTCAGATAACAGCCTTATTTTGTCAACAATATGCTGCTTGATTGTCAGCAGCTTTGACTTGTTCAGTGTGTGATCCAAGTTCCTTAGTTCTTGGGCGAACTTTCGAACCCTTTCCGTGAACGGTCTACCAGATGTTATGTAGTCAATCACACATTGAACACGGGACGCATTCTGTCTTGCCCATCCAATTTTCTTGTTCAGTTGATGCAAGCGTCTTCTGGTCTTCTGATCCATCGTCGGTTTCAGCCTTCGATTTGAATCAGCCAAAGCTCTCGCAGCACCATAAACTGAGCAATTGATGGTCCAGAGGTCGGACTCTTGCGAGATATCTCCACGAAATGAGGCATCCATTTCAGCCAGATCTTGGGGCTTAAGAGGAACTTGCATGTTGATGTTCCTCCTTGTACTGAAATTGTGATCATCTTCCAGAAGATGCCTGCTTTCTGCGTTTGGTTTTAATGTCGTTTCATCTTCGTCTGCAGCTTGTTCAAGCAGCGGTTGAGGAAGCGTTTCGCGTACATATCCATTTTTTCGGAGGTAGTCGGCTTGATTTCGCAAAGACTGATGCGGAACGTATTGAAGCTCTGGGTGTTTCTGGCACCACAGAGTATGCATACGCGCCATAAAGCCTCCGCGAACAGGTATAATACTGGCATCGTAGCAGTCTAGCACGTCATTCTTAAGTTGATCTATCCACTGAATATGAGCGTTTCGCCGGTTCGTCGTCGTGTTTCCATCTAAATTATTTTCAGCACCTCGAACTCTAGGATGATCGGCATTGTTTGCCGATCCATTGTCGGGTGTTCTGCGCGTTCGATCGTGTTGAACCGCATCTACAACATTTTGGTGGTTTGTTGGTTTCATTGTTGTTCCCACGAGCAGCTAAGGAAAGGGTTTGTCAATCCTTGTAGAGCCCCGCGTGCAAGGATAAGGCTGATACTCTGTGACGTCGCCCGGTATCCCAGAGTCACCGTTAAAGACACCTCACCCAGGTGCCATGCAGCTTTCGGCACGGTTCTCACACTTTCGCTTAGGGGTTATTCCTTCGGGACCATCCCTGGACAATTGCCCGCGACTGCCTATTAATTATTGTAACCATATTCAGCAGAAACCCTTGGTACGGGGACCCTCTATCCGCAACCCGAGGACGCGTTCGGTGGCTTTGTCATAAACCCTTCGGTTCTATTCCGAGGAAATCGAAACCGAAACCGAATATATATATATATATATATATATATGACCACACATCTCACGGATGTGAGACGTGGCCATAGGTGTATTTTACCGCGGTTCTACTGAGCGCTATTGACATTTTATTTTTAGATGCAGTTGCTCTTAGTGGTACCCTGCAGTGGTTGTTTAACTTTTTTTTAAATTATATATATATATATATATATATATATACTTTATTACCACTGTACTTTATTACTAGTACTTTATTACCACCTTTGTCGCTCTTACGGTGTTGGTCGCGACCCTGCCCTGCCGAACGCTCCAAGGGATATAGAGTCAATTGTCCGAAACGAGAAGTGCCAGATTTTCTGGAACTACGATTTTCGGGCAGCAGTCTCCGTTGCGCCCTCGAGGCCTGACATTGTTCTCCAAGACTTCGAGAAACGAACTATATTCGTGATCGAATTCTCGGCTCCATCCGAATACAACATCACTGCAAAGGAGAAAGAAAAAGAGGAGAGATATCAAGACCTTAAAAGAGAGCTGCTTCGACTGTACCCAAAATATTCGGTACGAGTGATTGTTCTTGTGATAGGTGCTCTCGGAGGTGTGAAATTATCGCTGGTTCGTAACCTTAAAGCCATACCCGCGTGCCAAAAATATGCCAAGGCTCTTGCGAGATGGATGCAGAAAGCTGTCATCCTTGGGTCGCTTCGTGTCCTCAAGACACACGAGGGTTTCGCCGGCCTGTCGTTGTGATTTCGTCGTGCCCTGTGACCACCCATCTCACGGATGTGAGACGTGGCCATAGGTGTATTTTACCGCGGTTCTACTGGGGGCCATTGACATTTTTTCAAGATGGCAGTTGCTCTTAGTGGTACCCTGCGGTGGTTGTTTAACTTTGTTTTTAATTATATATTATATTAATCTCTCAGGTTTAAAATGGTTACAGCCCAATATGTCGAATGTTATTATTATTATTATTATCATTATCCAAGAGATCATTATTCAAAAAACTGTTCCGGATGACCATGTAATGATTTCTTTGGATGTTGTTTACAATGTTTCCGAGTATACCCCTTGAATTAGTTAAATAAGCGATTTTAAATAGATGGGAAAATATAAAGAAAAGTACACGATTAAGTCAAAAAGATTTTATTAAAGGGATAATTTTTACTATGAACTAAACTTTTTTTTAATTCAATGGATCTTTTTACAGGCAAAAGTTTGGTACTCCCATTGGTTCAGACATTTCTCCGATTATAGCAGAAATAGTTATGGAAGATTTGGAGGTCTTTGCTTTCAAGAAGCTAGATTTTTTTTTGCCCAATTACTTTCGGTATGTTGATGACACCTTCTCATGTGTTCCCCTAACAAAGTTGCAGGCAGTTGTTGATGCTTTTAACAGTTTTCATCCAAAACTTTAATTTACCCATGAAATAGAGAAAAATAATAAAATAAAAAAAAATTACATAAAATCAATAAAAAGGTCAGGATGGTAATATTATTACCAATAAGTATAGAAAAAGTAGATATTCTTGTAGAATTTCGAATTCTCTCGGCTTAACCTTTTCACAACAAAATTGCAGTAATCAGAAATTTAGCTGACAGAGCTCTAGTTTTGTCTCACATTTTATTTCACAAAAAGAATTTGAATATTTTCAGGAATATCCTTCTTCTTAATCATTACCCACAAAACTTAATTGAGAAATATATCACAATTAGAATTGCACAGATAATCAGAAGGAATTGAGACCGATTTTCTGTCAAATTTCGAAAAATTTGAATTTATGTTGAAAAGATTTAATATTCATACTATTATCCGTATACCATTTCAGAAGGATTGAATGATAACTTTTTGTAAAGATCCTTCAGATAAATTTGAAAAAGGTGGTGTTGTTTACAAGATCACTTGCAAGATCTGTAAGATGGCTTATGTGGGACAGACTGGCAGACTTCTTAATACTAGGATGGAGGAACACAAAAGTGATGTTCGTTAGGAGGTTGTCATAAGAGTGTTCTTGCTAGACATACAACAGGATTTGTTGATGTTGACCATGAGTTTGACTGGGAAAATGTTCAAATTTTACAAAGTGAAAGTAATCCTGACTTTCTCTTATTTCTGACGTGTTTATAATGGATTTGCCTTTTGACCCACACATAGATCTCAGGTATCGAGGAGATAGCGTCGTTGTTTTGTCGCTATTTCCACTTGCTTCAATTTTCCTTAGGGGTCGTGCATAAATAACGTAACACTTAATTGGGGTAGGGGTGGTGGGTCTAGCTTAGTGTTACATAATGGTGAAAAACTACTGGGAAAAGTCGGAAAAAGCGTTACATAGGAGGGGGGGGGGTAAAATTATCGGAAAATTGCTTCACGTAATTTAAGCACGACCCCTTACCTTGATAAGGGTGCTGTATGAGCACCAAAACGTTGGTAAATAATATAAATCCTTCCATATTGTGATTTGATAATAATAAAAATAAAAAAGATAAGAAAGGGGATTTATTTGGTTGCCGTCTCATTTTTCTTTCCTATTTTTTATTTTTGTCCAAAGAAACAAATTTTTGTTGTTTTTAGGAATTGCAATAGGAGCAGTATATGGTGGTTGTCAAAATTTGATCGTTGGATTCTTGTTTTATTTTCAGGAATTCTATACATTAACTTCAGTACTGGACGTTAAATAGTTAGGATTATGAATTTGATTTTAATCTAATTTAAAGTTATTAAATTTCAATTCACATTTTGACAACTTATTTTTTTCTTATTTTCCCGCCATTTTAAGTTTTTTTTTAAATCGTATTGATTTTCAAATCTTTACAATACTTTTTCATTTTATTCTTCGTTGTTCGATGCTGAGAGTATTCAACTTTATTCTTTCGGCAAGAAAACGAAGAAAAACGAAGCACATATTTAAAAATGTATTATTTTTTTCACGTTCGCCATACACTTGATAACTAGTCGTCCATAGAGATCTTCCGTGGAGAGTTGAGGCAGAGGGTACTTTAATCCTTAAAGGGCACTTTGGTGCTAATTCGCACAATGAAAATTAATTCTCCTTTTGCTGGTATTTACGCAGGTATAGCTGCAGCGGCTTATCCCTGCTCTACTAAATTTATATATTTCATATACGTAATATTTGCTAGATATATATTATACAAATGTTCAATATGTTAAATATTCGTTATTAAAATGTTCAAAATACAAATTTGCTCTACTGTCGCGAATTAAAATGAATTTTCGTACACTGAAAATAATTCATGCTGACGCATTCAAATGAATTAAATCTCCTGAAAAAATTTCGCTGAATTCGGGCGAATAGAATATTTGAAGACTTTATTACTTTTTGCGAATTAACACGAATTTACCACCATCTCCAATTCGAGATTGTCGCAAAGCAAGATTCACGGGGGCTCCGGGCTAATTTCTCTCAATTCGTCCTAATTATTTTTTTTTCTGGGTAGTAATACGAAGTTTTCCGTAATACTAGCTGTGAATGAGCTGGAGAAAGGAGCAACAAAAATTTAACGGAAAATTCGGTAATAGTAGACAGTTCGATCTATTATTTTTTTCGTAATCCCTTAAGTTCCCTTGAAGATTGTTAAATTCACATTGAATTATTTTTAATTCTTTGAGTTATATAACTCCCTTTCATTCTTTTGAATTCTTGCCGATTCTTGTCATATTTTTTCTGATTCTTGTATTATTTTTAATTATTGTGAATTGTTTGAATTCCTGAACTTATGCGTATCCAAAATTGCTAGTGATTAATCCCTCGACATAACAGATATTGCAAAAATCTATAAATCTATACAAAATATATTTTTGAAACTTAAAAAAAGTCTTAAGAATAACGTATGAACGCCCTGAAATTCTTCAAGTCGCAACAGGTACCATGATTCAAATATTCAAGAGTCATGTGAATCAAGGATACGGGAAATGCAAGTTCTTAGGAAGTAGGAAGCGAATCAGAATTACTTGGTGGAAAAGCAATGAAAACCGCAACTTTCTGGTGATTGCTCTCTGCGTTTTAAACCGGAAAATCAATTGAGTGGTACCAAACAACTTTTAAGAGTAGAAGAAAAACTTTGGCGTACCTTGTAGATTCCTTCCTTGTCAGTGTGGAGTCTGCGTCGCTGATAACAACGAGCACAGCATAACATGCTCGACTGAGCCGGGAGTTTCTTTGGAAAGTTATCGACTGTGGATCATCACGCATCAATTAAAATTAGCTTCAGGCAAAAGAGACATCGCGAAACCCACTTTAAATATTTAATTATAAAAGGTGGGTTTTTATATTTAAGAGTACGTACTTGGTGGTAGAAAATTTTTTAAATACTTTTTTCCTTTTCACCGCCCTGTTTTGATCAAATGCCTAAAAACGCTATCTCCGAATTAAAAACCTCCAAATTAAAAATAGAACAACGCGTCTTTTGAATGATTGATTTTAATTTATAATTTGCCTCAACAAATTTCATTTGTTTGAACATTTGTTTTTCTCTGTGAAGTTGCAAATTGATTTGGGGAAAGTGGGGTATGATGTCAGTGCGAGGCGCGGCGACTCTTGCAAATAATGTTCTTGTTTCTTCTATTTCATATTAATTGTTTTACGTAAAATAGTTTTTTTGGTACTCAAGAAAGCTATTTTATGTAAAAAAAACTAGTACGGAACTCAAGAAACACGAGAATTATTTGCAAGAGTCACCGTGCCCTGCACTGACACCATACCCTACTTTCCCCTACATCTTATAGAAGTTTCAGATTAAAATTCGAAACATTTCCGCAGCTACGGCATCTGGCAAACGGATTCCATGTCTCACTGTCTCTCTCTTACAAGTATACTTTCTATACCTGCTCTCTTCAATCGCGTCTCCCTTTTGTGCGGCGATTCGCAATTGCTGTAAAGACTCATCTGCGATATCCCCACTATTCCCAAGCCAAACAAAGCGTGTAGGTGCTGCTATCTATCAAATCTCCAGTATCATCTGCTACATTCGGAGAAAGGGCAGCATATTCAAGAGGATTTTCTCGAAACAGAATTTTTTTACTCTGCGGACATGATTAAAAGAATTTTTATCAACAGATCTTAACACATCAGGACTTTTTTTTAAAGCTTATCAGTATAGCTTCTATTTGAAGTAAAACATGTAATAAAAAGTGATATTAAACAATTTATTTATTTTGAACATTAACCTGTCATTCAGCGTATTCCGATTTTTTCTCGTATTTATATATATATATATATATATTTAAAAACAAGTTGATGCTCAAGAATACCAAAAGCAATTGTAAAGCTGAAAAAGTACACTTTTTCAGACTTTTCCCCTCATATAGATATATTTAAAAAACATACATTTTTTAATAGAATTTTCAGCCATTAAAATAATTATATTGACCCTAAAATTGATTACCTCAGTAAAAATTGTTTAAACAAATAAGTCAGGAATATTCGAATGTGTCAAACAATTTTGAAAGAAATCTTTCCACACTATTTTATGCTAAACTAAATATTCGTAACAAATAGGTATTGTATGATTGACTGGGAAATTATTTCAACAATAATTTGACTTTTAGAATTGATGAAAAAACTTATAACAGCTAGAAAATATAACGACTTTGCAACTAACCAGTGAGAACCAAATTTCTGAAGCTTAAACAAATGACAATCACCAAACAAAGTAGTTAAAGTCTCTCAATTTAATAAGAAGCAGTGATTTATGGCAACACCATTCTTGAAAAGTTATAATGATATTCAAAATACAATGCAATACAATAGAATTCAATACAACGTAATTCAATGCAATACAATATAATGAAAAGCAATGCAAAACAATGTAATACAATGCAATACAATGCAGTAAACACCATTTTGAAACAAATTTTGTTTTTAAAGCTAATCTGCTTCATATTTGGTAGAAGAAAAAAATTTGGATGCTTTTACCTTGCATTAATATTTCATTAGTAACTAAAACCTTAGTGGGCGCTATAGTTTCATCTATTACTTCTTTCTTCAATATTAATGAAATTATTATAGTATATTAAAGGCAAGAGGCAAAACTCGTAGGGAAAATGCTTTTTCAACTTCTGAAGGCAATCATAATTTGTATGAAAGTATCATCTTTCTTTTCATACAATGTCGGTATTGACAAGGACTAATAACCTCACTCAATCGGCTACATCATTTTTTTACGATTGTTTTTAGGATTATGGTGGTGTATTTGTATATAAAAAAGATTCCCGAGTCGAAATTTAGGCCCTACTTTGAACCTACAACTCCTACCTTAGTAGGCGCTGGAGCGGCAAAGTAGGTTCAAAATAAGCAACTTTTTAAATTCAATTTAGATCCTACTTTGACTCTAAAAATGTTCGAAATCGGCCGTTATTCCACGTTTAGCGTCAAAGTAGGGTTTAAATTAGAATCTACATTGGTGCTCCAGGCCCTACCCTACATTGGCGCTCCAGACCCTACCTTGGTGCTCTAGCCTCTTCACTGGCAATAATAAGAATATTAATAAAAATAATAATGGCATCATTTCAGTAATGGTTATACATTTTTATTTCGAGTTCCCTTCTCTGGAGAAATACTTTTACTATCAACTGTACCTTAGGAACTTGATATTGAAACAAAACTCATGAAGTATACAATTCTTTGTTTGTAGTGTTTCTTATCAAATAATTCTAAAACTTATTTGTCAAGTATCGTTGACGTTCACTTCAGTTTAGTGGAAAGATTCCTCAAGAGAATGAAACCGATTTGGGTTGAAATGACAGACTAGTCCGACAATTTTTTATTTAGTTTTTTTTTCCGTAACCTCCGAATTTGGTTGTCTTTCGCAAGTCGAAAATCTGATTTATATTCTTTGCTGACTACTTGGGACGATAGCATTCAATAACTTAAGGCTCAAATTGAAACTTTAGTTTCGGTTTTGTAAGAAAATTAACATTTTTAGAAAGAATCATTTTCTTTTTGCTTACAGATACTTTATTACTGCTAATATCGAGAAACTGACCGATTGACGTAGTCGCAAACCAATTAACATTGAAAAATCTTAATCCGCAAATGACAGATACGCAATTCACGAAGCCGCCTTTTTAATGGGTTCTTGTTTCCTGGGTGTAGCTTTTAAATATCCAAAGTAGGGCCTGAAGGTTGAAACGAAGTTAAAGGAGGCTCTAATATTTTATCCCCTAGGAGCAAAATCGTCAAAGTAGGGGCTATAGGTTTAAATAGCGTCAAAGCAGGTTCTCATGAGGAGCTGCAGGTTCAAAGTAGGGTCTAAATTTAGACTCGAGTGAAAACCTCAAAAAAGCTCAGTTGCATCCGTTATGGAAACTGGTAGTAATATATCAATTTTGTGCATATAGTATACCTCACTCAAAATATACCACCACTTTTACAGCCTTTTTTTTATAAAAAAAAGTATATTTTGATCGAAACCAACGAAATATTAACAAAGAAAAGTGAAGAATCATATTTTCTAAAATAAACTCTTACGTAGTATATATCCTCACATGCATAACTATAGAAAGATCAAGAATAGAGTAAAAAAAATGTAAACGAAATGAAATACTGAAATAAAATGTGTCATGCAGTTTTAAAATAAATAATTAGTAATGGGTTATTTAGTGTACCGAGAGTGTAATGATAAAGCACTGAAAAGTACAACAAATTTGGAATGGAACTTGCAAAAAGCAGTACGTGTGTGTTTTTTGCAGGTCGGCCAGGCCCTTGACATGCGATGTCGCTGCAGAGCCCGAGACTTCGACATTACAGGTCGAAAACACAAAATCAGCTATATCTTTTACTCAAAATTTTGTCTATTTGTTAAAATGAATTTATCTCGCTCTTAATAGTTACTTAACATCTACTAATCTTTAGCTCTGTGCATTCATGCTTTGGAATGACGTTCTTCGGCTCCCGTAACACGTCTTAAGGACATTTTTATATATGCGTTTCATACACTGTTAAAAAAATTCATGCCCATTTTCATTTCTCAGGTTTTTAATATCATTACCAAAAATTTGATGTCACTTAAAGAAATATTGGTACACTTGCCGGTAGTCAATTTACATGAAAATTGTATATTTCATCTTGAACAGAAACTAATATTAAAATTTTTAACAGTGTATATATCTATTGTATTTTCTAGCATTTCTGGAATGACTTTAATCTTTACATCTTCTTTTTTATCATTGCTATCGCAGAGGTCAACTTGACGCGAACCTGGTTGCTATTGCAGTATTTTCGACGCTTTATATGGAAAAAGTTATGAAAGATCTGAGGAGCTTGAGAATTGGAAATGAAAATATAGCTTTCCTCTTTTCCATCAAAAATTTTGAAAATGAAATATATTTAAAGCAGTAAAATTGGATTTTTCGTAACGTATATCTATAGTCACTTTATATAGACTATAGTCTCATAATTATTCATCAACGTAGTTAAATTCCATTTATTGATATTTGTATGCATATCAAATATTATAGTTCTATAAATAATAGTTATCTTCACATTCGCATTTTTTTTTTGCAATTTTCAAGGCGCAGAAAAACGAATTAAAGTTGGTATTTCTAGTGCTCTCTTGGCATGGCCTGGTACTTCACTAATTTTTAATTTAAGACGCACCTTTTTCCGTTTCTTCTATCGAGTTACTCGCTTCGACTTTCCAAATTGATAATTTGTCATTTTTTATTAACTTTGAAATTAATTTTTACAGGACCATGACAGCGATTTGCTTCGTCTGCAATCTGCCGATCTTGAGTCATCAGGTGGGCCTGATATGGCAGGGCGGAAATGGATGGGATGATTTAGTTCGGGAACAGGTTGAGGAATCAACACTGAAACAACGTCTCGGTAATGCAAGATACTATCTAAATAGGCCTTACTGTATAAACATGAACTTTGTCTTTGACTTTTAAAATCTTAAGTTTGAAAACAAATTCCTTAGAATTTTAAAAATTGAAGGGAAAATAATTTTTAGAAGCACACATACATGTGAACACTTTTTTCGCAGAACTGTAAATAAAGAGAGAGAAACGGAAATAAGAGCAATGTCCAAAGCTCTGTTTTTTATTCGAATTATCAAAAAATAGAAACATTTTTAACTGAAAATACCAAAATTTCAAGAATTTAAAGAAATTAAAATTATTCAAAAATTCAAAGAATTCCAGAACTTGAAATGAATTTAAAAAAATTTAGGAACAGGTTTTCGCCTGAATTAGATAGCTGTTGAAACTACCTTGCAATTAACATTGCAACAAATGACATTCTGATGTTAACTACCAGTAATTCTTAGTAGACCTGAATTTGAGAATGCAAACAATTCAAAAGAATGTTATTACAAAGAAATGCATGACATTTTGATGCATTATATTGGAATGTGTAAAAAGGATTATGTGCCTAATTTTTGACGTATTTAATGTATAACTGCGGAATCTATTTAATTCATTCAAAACAATTCGATAAAATTTTAAAGAATTACAAGGAATTAAAAACAATTTTGAAATATGTATACGCCTGACTGCGGTAGTGGTTAGGCCTTCGATATTTGCGTCAATTATCATTTTTGTTGATGGTCTGTCTTTTAAACGCTTTAATATTAACTCTTTATGAAGTAACTATAATTGATTCATGATTATTTTATTTTTCCTACTCATAATTCATAAGTCTGCAGATGAAAAATTTATATTAAAATTTCTGGCTATTTTTTACTGCGTAAACTAGAACACAAATGTTATTATGAGCTCGAATTTCTCTTCTCGTATTCATACTTTGCAAGTTCTTATGTTTCTTTCATCTGTATGCAGTTAAAGTTAAATTTATTTGAGAGCATATCGCTACAAAAGCAAGCAAAAGCATTCAAATTCCAGAGGGTTTTAATAAAGGAAAGTGAAGCCCAATATCAATTTCTATAATATTAGAACATTTTTAATTTTTGTAATACATTCTATGATATTTTCTTACAACTAGGTCGACGTATTTACTTTGAAAATGTATAAACCAATTCCTAAATCCTTATTATAGTGCAATAAATAGAAAAAATAAATGACAATTTGATTTTATACTAGGAACTGGAAGACGTGATTCAGCAGCTCAGATTACCTCAATATCACCTCCAAATGAGATCCAAGAAACATCGCCGACAAATCATCGTCGAAGACGTTCAAGTTTAGCACAATTGACTGATATTTTGAGAGAATGGGGTGGCGGAGGCACTTCAGGAAAAAGTGGAAAAGCAAGTAAACTTTGTCGAAGAGAAACTCTAGCAGACATAGCGAAATCTTTACCATGGTCCAGGCAAGCAACAACAGATGCTAGTCACCTTGCTAGTTTGAGAAAAAGAAGAGAGAGTTCTGTTGATAGTGGAATAAAAAGTCAATATTCTTCAAAATCTCGAAGAGATTCGACTATTAGCGATTTCAAAAATGACTTTGCTAAGCTTTGGAACAAAAAGGAGCAACCGCAGCCCCAACAAACACCTACTGTTATTTCACCCTCTCATAGAAGAGGTAATAATTTTTTTTTTATTCAATGCTTGGTTAAAAAACTTTGTTATCAGGCATTTAATAATTTATAGTATGTATATTTATCAAATTTAATTCTTCAATCTGATTCATAATTCTCAAAACGTTATAATAATTCTTAAATTTGAGGCCATGGCTATGGCTATGTATACCAAAATTTCGGTAGGGATAACCATATTTTTATGGTACGAATATCAGAACCTGAAAAAGGATCTAATTAAACCGACAGTTTTGTACGAATAGACAAATTATCTGCTGCACAGAGAGACTGCCCAAAATTGAATAAAGTAATATTCAGGCAATTGATCATTGAAAGAGCTGAAAGAAATTAATTAAACTTCACATAGAGAAAAATAATTTAACATTTTTTAGTGGGCTTGGAAAGTAATATTCAAAACTCGTATCTCACATTAAACTTTATATTCTATTGAGAAATGCAGATCCGATATTTTCATACATAAAAATGTATCAAGTGTTTTGATGACTTTAACATTTTAAAATCTTGAAGAAAAAAGTGCATTATGCCAATATTTTATGGGCCATACATAAATGAAGTAAAGTTCTTTGGATACGGGGGTTGATCAAACATATTTTCATGCTTCTTTACTTCTCATGTAAGAGATTTTTCTTATACAATATATATATATATATATATATATATATATATATATATATATATATATATGATCAATTTTTCAAATTACTTTACGCAATGTATGTATGGCCTCTTATTTGATTAGTTGCCAAATTTTTTTATACAGTACATAAAATGCATACAATATAGCTTACTCTAGATAGCTTAGTTTTGAACACTATTCCCTTCTATAATTTTTGCTATTATAAATTTTTTTTCCATGCAGGGTACAATTTTAAACGATCGAGCATGGGGTTTTGCAAAAAAATTCCTTCCGAAAAAATAAATCTGAACTTTTCCACATCAGTTTTATCAAAAATTATTCTTTGATATCCTTTTTCGACGTGGAAAATGGTGAAGAAAAAAATTCAACAGAATTTGAGTGCCTGGGGGAAAAAAATTGAATTTTTTTAGGTAGACTGTCCACAAAACGCATAAGTAGATACGGAAAGCATTGGTCCGACATTATACCTTGCAGATTTTCTCCAGAAAGTAGATATGAAAATGAATAGTCAGACAGTATGCCTGATCTTAAACTTCATGCGCTACTAAACATTTCAATTATATGTTCTTCTTACTGCAAGATCATATTTTTTACAAAATTTCTAAACATCATTTCAAAATTGTCAGCACATGCATGTATTGGCCTGATATTAAACTTCATTTTCTACTGAATATATCAGCATTCATTTTTTTTCATATTGTAGAAGTACAATTATCACGATTCCAAGAAAAATGGATTATGTTTAACGTCTTAGGGTTGAATATTCCTGTTAAAATATTGTTAATTCAAAATTGTTAACATTTGAAGATCCGAATTTAAAAATTTTGAAATTTTCACGATTTTAGCTTTTTTTATCTAGTCATGACCAAATTTTAAATATATGAAATTAAAAAATATTGAATATACTTCTTCATTCATAATGTGTCCTCTAAGGGTTTACATGATTTCCATTTCTTACAATACTTCTGTCTTTCTATTTTGAATAAATTTCAAAATTCTATTTATCTAACCTTGAACACTTCAATTGTCAGTTTAAACAATGCAATTACAAATTAAACATTTTAATTTTTTCAATTTAGTATGCTTTCAAATTCATATTATTGATTTTTGAATTTTTTTGGAGTATTTCAGGAATTTCAACTTTTAGATTTGTAATTTTCTATCAGTTTTAAATGTAGATTTCCATACAAAATTTTTTGCGATTTTCATTCCTAAGTTTTTGTCGGGCTTCAGATTACAAAATTATCCAGCTTAGGCATTTTCAGCATTCTTGAATATGTATATAAAATCTCAAGATTTTATAAAATCAAATTTTTTATTCTTCACTTTAAAGATTTCCTATTCTTTGTTTCCTTCCAATGTTTTCATTGCAATTCAGTTTTTGTTTCTCCTTTTTTCGTTACCAACTCATTTTCTAGAAATATTTTATATAGTCAAGTAGCGTTACGGAATAATAAATTTGTTTTATATCTTACTTTTCTTAATCAATAATTCTTTTTAGGGTCTGGGGAGTCCCGAATTTCTCGACGTGGTTCTGGAGAGAGTGCGAGATCGAGAAGGGATTCTATTGTTGGTGGTCAGACGCCAAGTCCAGGGGAAAGAAAACACAATTGTAGACATCATAGACGCAAGCAGTCGCAACAATCTATTGATCTCGGTGTAATACCTGCGAAATATTATAGAAATGATCAAAGGCCGAGCGCTTCCAGTACAGACAGCGCTGGAAGTTTTGCGGTCAGGTTGGTATCAGCAGCAAACCTACAATTTAATGGAATTTAATACAGACAGTATTCAACTGAAAACGTAAAAAGATTATTATTATAAAATATATAATTCAGTTAAGAAAAATATTACAAGATTACAGAATATTACTGTTAATATAGTATTACGGCCAATTTATATAAACTTCCTCGTATAATTACGAAAACGCCACCTTAACATTTTGACATGTCACTGCTCTGGAAGTTTCCTTTTGGGTCTTGGAAAAATTCTTTAAAACCAGTTTTTGGTCAAACTAATAGAAATTTATTATCCGTTTCTTAACCATTTTTTCAATTGTTTTAAGAATGTTTTTATGTTTTTTATCACTCTTCCTCCTGAAATGCTCGGGTATGCATCGGAATGTGTTGGCATATATATATTTTATAATATTTGGAAAAATATTTATTTTAGAATAAAATGTCCTGGAAAAATATTATAAGTCATCGAAAAATAATTCTTCCTTCTATTGAACCATTTTTCCTAATAAATCCCAAAGGAGTCTCCTTTTTCGTGTTTCTTAATTTGTCGAAGAATGCGAGGTTGGCAGGACGTGGCTTGAGCTCCTGCTATCAACCTCACAACCTTCGTTCGGTCAAACGCCCACTTTTTCATATTTGTATCACAAAGTACAATTATTATTCATAACAAAGGGTTTACAAAACGTTTTAATTTTTAGGGTTATTGCAAACAGCTAAAAGCGATCTAGAGTAACCTTTGAACTTAAAACGCTTTGGAACCACTAAGGATGATCTGAAACATGCCAAAAATAATTACTAACATATTTTTATTCATGAAAATGCTACAAGTGATAGACGTTACAAATCAGATAGGTGGCTGGAAAAGGGTAAGGTTGTGGACAAAATTATTACAAATTTCTGGCTGTCTCACCTTCATTTAGTAGTCGCTTGGTTGCCAAAATGTTATTTAATTGTGAAGGGGGCCGTAGGGTCAGTAATAAAATTGTCAGCAATCTTTGTCCATAGTGCCCGAAATGCTTTCGAAATCCTTTTCCAGTTTTCCTTTAAGACTCTAATAAAATCTTCAAAATTTTGAGTTAGCGTTTTCGGAAGTTCAGCTTTTAGTTAATTATATGTTGTGATTTTTGTTATTGAAATTTCTTCCTTTTGTTCAATCTAATAATGTATTGCAAGTTATCGACGGCTTTACCGGGAGAAACTCTGACAGTAAAGCGAGACCACTCAATGATGGAAATAAGTAAGCCAACCAAAATAAAAAACTGAAACTTCTTCCTTGCACAAAGTTTCTGATTTTTTGTGAAGAAAATTCAAACAAAAAATTGAGAAAAAGAGAAGAATACAAAATGACAGTATAAAACATTGATTGTGGGGTATCGAATATAGGGCAGCTGAATCAATTGCCGATTGGGATCCTATCCGAGTGGGCACGAAATTTGAGAACTTTACTGGAACGTCCTAAAAAAATTTCTTGCACGTACAAATCAAACGACGTTATTTGAACGTTTCAAAAACTGTCCTATATGTCAGACCAAATAATGTTCTTAAAACGTTTCATGTTCCAAATAGTCCTTAAAACGTCTCTGGAACATTGTATGTTTAAGGGACGTTATTTGGACCGACTTAGGATGTTTTTGAGCCGTTCTAATAACGTTGTATAACGTTTGTGCCCACTGGGATTGTCCGAGGAGGAAGAAAAAATCCTTAGAGTTTCACTATTTTTGCACTGTCGTTTATTTCTTATTCAGAAGCTTAACTGAAACTGATTTTATTATTTCTACTTAGACAATAACATGTTTAAATTGTAGGATAGAAGAAATCAACTCTTTCCTCGAAGGATGGTTCGCCATCGGTAATTGGTTTAGCTAACATTATTGTTTTAGACTTTACTCAATCTCATGCTGATTTATTTGTTTAAATTGCGGATATTTTTATTTTAATCAATCTAATATCAATGAACAGCATTCTCCAGGACTTCTATTCTTATCGATTCAATTTCATCAGGAAGAAATCTATTTATTATTTATAGGTATAACTTGATTTTTAAAAAATTGAAAGGCACATATTTAACAAATAATTGAAGTCATTGCTTCACAAATCTGCACAACGAAACGAAAATTGTAGTTATGTCTTCACTCTCTGATTGAAACAGTTGTTTAATTTTCAAAACGCGTAACAGTCTTCAGCATTAGGGGCCATTCATTAATTACGTAAGGGTCCCGAAGGGGAGGGGGTGGTTTAAAAATCTCTATATGATCTTACCTCGGGGGGAGGAAGGGTTAAAACCATTCTCACGTAATATCTTACTACGTCAATATATAAAAGTAATATCTTACTTTTGTTTCTGTCAAATAACAACGTGTTTTAGTTTTTCTAATGAAATTTAACTAATCAACGCTATTAAGAAAAATTCGAAGTTAAATATTACGTAAGAAGGGGGGGGGGGTTAAGAAATCGTA
>CAKNXH010063667.1:197530-217414 GCA_932178445.1 Andricus quercusramuli | reverse complement strand
AAAATGGTCAAAATCGCCCTTACGTAATTAATGAATGGCCCCTTACTCAGAAAATATTATTTTAATTAATTTCTCTCATAAAATATACATCTTGACCAAATTCACTATTGATATTCATTTGAGAACATTTTGTAATAACTTCACAAAATCTTGAAGCCGTGGTGGAAGTTCTAAAAATTGGTTTTTAACATAATGAAAGGTCAATTAATTTTCACAAATAAAGGAAAATTTTATTTTCAGGGATTATTTGGAGGCTCAGAGAAGCTCTGATAGAAGCGAAAGGTCAAATAGTTTTGAAGTGAAGGCGACGTCGACCACTTTAACGGTTGAAACGAGGTCAGTAACGACCGAATGTAAAACCTGGACTTTGGAACCAAACATCAATCCACCGACAATCGTTATGTCTTCGGTGACGCCGCCAGCAATTTCACCTGTCGCTGGAAGTAGCCTTCCACTTCCTGGTACCTCTACTTCCGGAAGCTCGAGTCCTGTTGGTTCTCCTAATGTTAGCACTACCCCTACACACCCTTTATTAATTACAAGGAGAGATTCTACAACTCAGGTACATTTTTAATACCTCCGACTTCAAGTCTTGGATTTTTCTTCTTTGCATTTTGCAGAGAAATATTTTAATTACAGACCCTCACTCAAAAGAAACGGAACACAAAACATCTGTTTTTTCGTTTCAGTTTTCAATATTTTATATATGTTCTGAGATAAAAGAATTCATTCTGGCCTAAGATGGTTCCCCGAAAAATATATATTTCAAGTTTAAACAAAATTTACAGATGAACAAGCTATTTTTAAATGTTATGTCACAATACAACATTTTTATTCAGATGCTATCTTCACTTTTCTAAGATCTTAAAAAGTTTCCTAAAAAATTGTCTGCCAATCTACCATCATGTTCTTGATATTATTAATTATCCTGACTGGATTTTTTCGAAAAATTTCATTTTTCTATTTCTCTCCTTTCTGTATTGAATACTCGTTGTTAAAATGTTGGAACATATATAGGAGGTTTTGAGCCAAGAGTGATTCTAAGAAAAGCATATTTTGTCATTTTCAGTGTTATTATAAATCAAAGGAAGTTTCACCCAACAAATTATCGAGATTAATTAGACAATCTGCGGCAATAGACGAATCAATGCCTCCTAGTGGGAGGCGAGGCAGTCAGCCAACCTTGTCACCAGATCCAGATGATGGAGGTATAAATATTCAAAGTAACAATATTATAAAAACGTAATATTAAAAGCAGTGAACTATAAGATTTAAATCATATTTTTATTCAAAAACATTCGCAAGATCAATAATTTATGCATAAAGTATAACTCCTATCTAAAAAAAGTGTTGTAATGATTCACCTCGAAAATCTCGCAATCATTTTTATAGAAAACCTGGTTGGCTTTACATTATTTCAAATTGTTTTATTTCTGAAGTTTGAAATTTTGAAAACGAAATATAAGAATAGTATCTTTTACAACGAAAAATCATACAAAACCTCATGTGACTTAAGAAAGATTCGTGCTCTTGAATACTCTTGCGCCGCTGAATTCAAACTTCCAAATTACCTAATGAATTACTGTAAATATTATATGGTTATATATTATCACAAATTATTAGATTCGAAAGATTACAAATTTTTCGATAAATTTCGTTTTTCGGTTTTATCTTTTTTTGAGGAAAAATCATTAGATTTGAAAGATTCATAATTTTTTAACAATTTCAGGTTAAGTTAGCGTTTAACAAAAAAAAATATTTTAGATTCACAACTTTTAACAATATCAGGTTATATTTGCGTTTTACACCAAATATTCGTATTTGAAAGAAAAATCATTATAGTTTAAACAAGAGTTACAATTTTTTAGCAGTTTCAGGTTCTATTGAATTTGATCACAGAATATCCGTTTTCTTTTCAACAAAAATCATCAGATTTTAAAGATTTCTGATTTCTGAACAATTTTATTTAACGTTACAGTATTTTACACAAAAAATTGGTACTTCAAAACAAAAATCCTTTTTTTTTTAACAGGAATTGCAATTTGTTAACAGCTTTGTGTAATATATCACAGAAAATCAGTTTTTTAAACAAAAATCACTCAGTTTCTAAGGTTCATAATTTTAAAATAATTCCAGGTTACGTTATAGCGTCTTACAAGTAATATTTTAATACAAAAATCATAACAAGATTCAGAATCTTTCATACATTTTTTAATATGTGAGTGTTTTTGCAAATATTTGGTATTTTGAAACAAAATTGCAATTAACAATTTTCAGATGTAATCAGTTCTTTTAAACAAAAATTATCACATTTCGCATAAGGTTTACATTTCTGAACAATTTTCTGTCATGTTATGTAAGTTTTTTTCGTCTTAAATTGTTTAAACGTTATGATTAAAATT
Source organism: Andricus quercusramuli (assembly GCA_932178445.1). Classification (NCBI taxonomy): domain Eukaryota; kingdom Metazoa; phylum Arthropoda; class Insecta; order Hymenoptera; family Cynipidae; genus Andricus; species Andricus quercusramuli. The sequence continues at coordinate 215,012 of CAKNXH010063667.1, read as the reverse complement.
AGAACAAGTTTCAGACTTTTTTTAACTATTTTCGATTCTGTTGATGTTTTTAATCTGAAATTGCCATTTTTAATGAAAAATCATTAGATTCTGAAAAATATTCACAATACTCAACCAGTAATCAAAAATATTGTCTTTGCTTTCCTATTATTTTAGATACCATATATTATGAATTATAAGAATTTGGTAATAATATTGATTTTGTATTTTGATTTACAAATTGCGTGGTGAAAAAAAATCGCGCACCTAGCGTGCGTGTTCGTTTTCGAGTTATAATAAAAAATTATAAAATATCAAAAACTGATCACTACGTAGCCTTATTTTTCAATGTCGTATTACAAAATTTTTGCAGTTACTTATTCATTTTAATTGTATCTTTCACTTTCACTTTAAAAATGAAAGTGAAAATAAAAATACAGAATTGACTCCCTTTGAAATTTAATTTAATTTGTTTTCAAACTTGATTTACTAAACTAGTTATTCAATTTTATATGTTTAGTATACAATCTCTAGAAAATATTTGAAGTAGGGTAAGCTATACGGTGCTAAGTCCACTTCTTGATGAAAGGAAGTTTCCTTCAAAAATCATGCTTTCTCGATTTTCTATACCTGTCTCAGTGAAGAAATTAAGGGTTTGAAGTTTTCTAACCTTAAATTTAGCATTGAAATGTATCCGAATATTGTAAAATTTCAAGGAATTAAAACTAAATAAAAATCTGCCCGCTTCGCCGACACATTCTCATCACGCGCTGCTCGCTGCGCTCGTAAGTTTGAGCGCGCCTAGGGCGCGCGGTTGTTGTATCTCGCGCCTGGCGGTCGATAATATATTTACCTCGCGCTTCATGCTCGGCTAAGATAAAAAGAAATTTACTTGCACATATTATAAAATAGACAAAACTTCTACATTTCAAGTGATTGTCAAATTGGTTTTTATATCAGATTAAAAAGTAAGTTTATTTACTTCAAGTTCTATCGGCCTTAAGGAACACATTCTCATTAAAATACCCACAACTTTTTTGAAGACCAGAGAAAAATGCTTAATTGCTTAAGAAACAGTTTTGTTTTAACTTACTGAAAATGCTAACAAAAAATCGAACATTCCGTTTCTGGTCAAACAGTGTTTGTTTTATTAATAGAAAACTATATTTTTTAATTTTTCACATAAAAGCAATACCTTCTCATTAGGACGAGAATGTAGAAATATGATTTTTTCTTTATTTTGTAATATCATTTTTCACGATTGAAACAAAAACTACGCGTTCTATAAAAAAATAATTAACAACAAATTTGTAGATCATTCTTGAACAGAAAATTTTTTTCTAGCCATATTTCTTCGTATCTTACATAGTCTGAAAGCAAAATGGAATTTTTTATATGTTTCATGTGGTCAAGATTTAAGTTTTTGATTTTTTATGAAAATTCGAAAAGTTGTTATCATAATATTGTAGGGCTTGCAAAAAGTAACGTCTTTTTCTGACTTTTTTTATACCGTGCGTTGTTTGACTTGAAATGTTGAATTTCATTAGTTTTTTTGGATTTTGAAAATGCTATAACTCTAATAGTTTTTATTTTACCGGAAAAAGTCGCAAGGATGAATTTTTCAGATTTTGGCGTACTACGAATTGCCGTACATAGAATTTTGAAGATCTGAAAAAAAAATGATTTAAAATTTTTAAAATGCTTCAACTTTTTGAATTTTCATCCAAAATAGCTGGCTAACGAACTTGTCTTCTGTTTTAGGGCTTGAAAAAATGTGTCGAAACTCAATCCAATCTGATAATTTTTTCGAAAGTTATCGTTCCTACAGACAGACCGAAAGACAGACTACAGACTACAGAGAGACAGACACCTTGGTAAAAGTAGTTTTTTCTAGCTCAGGGGGTCTCAAAAGGTGGAGATTTGATGAAAACCGACTAACAAGGAGAGGACGCGAGACGGACATCGCCGATTCGACTGAGGCTCTGCAGGATGAAAGTGCATCAAAATCCATTCGGAGCGTATTTTTTCTTTCGATCCAATGGGCCTTAGTTTCCGAGATATCGAGGTTTGAGTATTTGCGATCGAGCGCCGAACTCGCCACTGCAGAGCGGGGACCCGTACTTGGCGCTTACTCACAGTCCGACACTAATTTTGCGATTAACCGAAAGTCCACAGGGTTTTTATATCATTTCTATAGGGCTTTTTACGTAGATTGCGAATCTTAAAACGAAAATAATCCATCACGTCTAATTTTTGAAAAAAACGGGGTGAAAAAGTAAAAACAAAAAAAGAATCGTTTTTGTCGTTTCTTGAAAAAGTTGTTAAACACTATAGTCCAGCGGACAGTGACTATTTTTCAAATAAATCATGCAAAAGATTCTTAAGATGGAAGTTATCTGCATAGAACAATTGGTCAACTCAAAAATATCTACAAATTTTTATACAACCATTTTTCTGTCAAGACACATAGTTTTCTTTTTTATTCGTGAAAAATGTTATTAGAGATGAAAAAAAAATCAATTTCACGGCCAAACCAATCAAGATACGAAAAAAAACGTTTGAAAATAAATTTATTCACCTGAAAAGGATCTACGAAAAATAAAAATCAATGCTTTCGATATAGCAATAAAACTAACCATAAACTTTTCTAAGAAAATGAGAATGACAACTGGATAACAACCAAAAATTAAAAAAATTCCCCAAAAAAATAGAAGTATGTGGCCATTATCTACAAAGTTTCATAGTGGTAAATATATATATATATATATATATGGTCACGGCACCAGTGACCACCCATCTCACGGATGTGAGACGTGGCCATAGGTGTATTTTACCGCGGTTCTACTGGGGGCCATTGACATTTTTTCCAGATGGCAGTTGCTCTTAGTGGTACCCTGCGGTGGTTGTTTAACTTTTTTTTAATTATATATATATATATATCTTTTTTCAATCTCTGTGTTTCAGAGACGAAAAACCAAATGGTCCTTATCCAGTTGTTTTATTTTCATTAGACGAATCTCCGGCAGCTTTTTTTGACATGATAGCTGGATTTCCAGTGTCACCTCCGTAGGATATTACGTCTAATGATCTGTTCTTACGATCAATGGACTAATATTTTGTACATATGTGAGTTTCGACCCTGCATATAGTGCATATAGGACGTATTTTGCGGAAATCATCGGAGAAATTTGCAAGTATCGGTATTCCGAGAAAATGATAATGCCACTCGTGCGGCACTAACAAAAGGTTAGATCCCTTCGAATGACTAATGTGAAAGCAATTTGTTGGACTTATCAATAGTTTTCCAATATTATTTTGCAAAAAATATATATATGTATATATATATATATATATATATATATATATAAACTTGAGTGTTTACTTTCATTGAAAATAATTTGTACATATATTATATTGTAACAAATGATTCTATTGAGAGGCATTAAATAACAAATTAAAAAAAGTATTTTTATCAAGAATTACTTTCTCGATATTTTGTTGCCAAAAGTCATTGGTAATTAAATTTATATCATTCATTGTTTTCTGTCCTAGAGCATTTCGTATGAGAAACGGAGGCATTTTCAAAATATTTTTGACACACTGGGAAATCTTTTTAGGGGGTGATGTAATCGAGATAATGGATAATTGTACCTAGGCACTATTGAAGAAACTTATATGAACTTATGTTATACATGCTAAATGAAAGTGATAAATATGAAGTCATATTCAAATGAAGAAGTTACATGATTTATTTTTAAAAAACCTTTACAATTTTTCTTAAAAATTTATGTGAAAAAGAAATTTTAAACAAAGCATCTGAAAATATTTCTGTAGCTTCTTTTGGGACATTTTCTTGTTACAGAAAATTCTACCTACTGTGCGGGCACATTCTTATAATTTTTTATTTTAATGTTATTTTTTACTAGAAAAAAAGATATGCCTTCCATTCAAAAATGATCTGAAGAAAACTCGTAGATCTGTTTAAGGTAAATAATTTTATTTTAAAATTTTTTTCCGTATTTTATAGTTTGATTTGTTATCTAATGCTTTTCAATAGAAATAGTTTTTATAATGTTTAATATTTACAAATAATATTCGATAAAAGTAGAAAATCAAGTTTATACATTTTTTCCAAAGAAAAAAATATATATAATATATAATATAAATTCATAGATATTTTTCGGATGAAAAATTTGGGTTCTTAACATATTTCCGTATACCTTACATACTTTCAACGGAAAATATAATTTTATATTTTTAATAACATGCGGATTCCTCTCGTCTTTGAAATGCTTTTGAGGGTTCATACACCTAAAATAATATAGAATTGCTTGTGACATGATGTGCATGATTCACTTCAAAAATCGTCTCTATTCGTCGGACTATAGTGCTTAACAACTTTTCCAAAAAGGGAAAAAATGATTTATTGTTTTTGCTTTTACCTTTTAACCCCGTTTTTTTCCAAAATTTGACGTGATGGGTTATTTTCGTTTCTAGATTCGCAATTTACATGAAAAAACTCTATAGAAATTATATAGAAACCCTGTGGACTTTCGGTTAATCACAAAATTAGTGGCGGACTGTGAGTAAGTGCCAAGTACAGGGTCCCCGCTCTGCATTGGCGAGTTCTGCGCTCGAGCGCAAATACTTAAACCTCGATATCTCGGAAACTAAGGCCCATTAGAGCAAAAGAAAAAATAAGACCCTAATGGATTTTGATTTACTTTCATCCTGTAAAGCCCCACTAGAATTGGTGATGTCCATATATCGTCCTCTCCTTGTAAGTCAAATTTTACATAAAACGGATACCTTCCCATGAAGATGAGAATGTAAAAATGAATTACACTGAAATATTACATTCTGTCAATGATTCGACGGTTATTATAGGATATTGATGAGTATTCAAAAATTAAAGATAATATTATGAAGATTAAAGAATGCAATAATACCATAAATGTTCCTCTTCTCTGTTAGATTTGTTTATGTAATAAATCTATTTTTCACGCAATTTCCATCACTGATCCATTAACCATTCCCGAAAAAAAATAATTTACTCAAACGGTTGTAAATTGTTTCTTTAGAAGGGTTTTTTGCTTATCCTGTAAGATTAGGTTGATTGGATTTAGCGCCATTTAGGTTATCCCGCTTCAATTATGTTTATGAATAGTAGCGAATTCAAGCATTTCATCTCTAAAAGTGGGACATAATATTTCAGCTTCTTTTTTATATTTTTGCAGGGCGAAAGGCAAGAAGAGACTCTTTAAGTCCGGATTCAGCCTCTTATCCAAGACGTCGTGATTCCAAGAGTCATTTGAGTCCCGATAGAAATGCAGATAAGAGAGACATTAGTCCAATCAGACAAAGAAAAGCAAGACTCAGAAGACAATCAACCTCCATCGCCGGTAGAGCCCCGAGGTAATATGCGAGGAATAAAAAGCTCGGTAGTAATTGGGTTGGGTCCAAAAGCAAAATTTTGAGGATCGGAAATGGAACTTTGTGGAAAAGTAGCGTATTAGTTCCCTCAAAAAGTATAAATAATTTGGCTGCGATCGAAGAATGCCTTGGTGTTGGGCGCTACAAAATATATTTTGAAAAATTCTTATTTTCGTAATTTTGATATTTTCGTGGATGTATTTTTTTTACATTTCTGGAAGCGCTAAACGACTCCCAAAATGTTTCTTTTTCGTTCATTTTTGGCATTTCCGATCATATGTTCCCATATAAATTTATTTCTCATTTTTCTGAGGATCAAGTTCAAAAGACCTCTAACTAAAATGTTGGATCGTTCTATGTAGAAAAGCTTTATATTTTATTATCCGAATAATGAAATATCTAAGAGTTTCGGGAACATGTAAATGAAATATTTTCCCGAAATTCGGTAAAATTTGACGGTTTTTCTTTTAGATGCAAAATTTCTTTTTTATATCGTACTTGACAAAAAAATTGGGATGAACAGTTTTCAACTTTATCTGATTTTAATAAGTGGAAAAGTGAAAAAAATGTTATTAGTTATAACTTTTAACAAGGCCGTGGCTAAACTTCCAGCTTTTTACGAAGAGCGCAAATTTTATTGACAGAGCAGCTCGACTTAATAATATTCCTTTCCTTTCTCTTGTGAATATAATCTCACAAAAAAATTATTTATTTGAATAGAAATTTCAACTGTGAAACTATTATTCCAGGTCACCCGACAGTTCATCATGCTCTTCTAGGGATCCCAGTCCTTGTGCGAGATCACCTGGCAGCATACAACACGCACCTATAATCAGAAGACAATCAACGACCGAAGAAATTTTGATAGCCCGTGGCTTCAGGCGGCAAAGTACGACCGAAGAAATGATACGCTGCAGAAATTTTCGTAGACAAAGTTCACAAAGTGATGACACGGTTTGTATTTTTCCTTCCATAATGTAATTTTTCAAATTAATATACATGTATGTGGGCGTCCGTATGACAAGGGCCCTCATGGTCGGTATAGAATTACGTATAGGATCATAGAGCCTGACGAATTTCCGGCATTTTACGCCCAAGATGAACCCTTCAGGCGAAAAAACAAGTCCCGGGGCATTTTTAACTTGGAACTTCAAAGAAACGCATCTGAAGTTGACAATTACTTTTGTTTGCTTTCGGGCCATGAGTATAGTACCAATAGTCCTAGTATATTCCCCGAGTCAATCCCGAAAATGATAATTTTGATCCTGACTTGGAAAAACGCGAATATCTCCTAAACAGTAAATTTACTGATTATTAGTAATAATTTAATTAGTTATCATTTTTTGGGTATACTTGCGGAAGAAGTCACTCAAGGATAATTATTTCACAAGTGTGATGTTCGGACGGCACTCAGCTGAAAGTTCCCTCTACACTGTTAGAAAAATCTCTACTAAATTCAGTATACATGTAATGGAAGCAAGAATGCATAACCTGAAATTAAATTTAGTATACCAGCGTAGAGTAAATTTAGTATATTCATACTGAATTTAGTATATACGTATATGAAATTTAGTATACGCGTGCACTAGATTCAGTATAAATATACTAAATTTACTGTACGCTGGTATACTAAATTTAATTTCATGTTGTGCATTTTTGCTTCCATGACATGTATGCTAAATTTAGTAGAGATTTTTCTAACAGTGTAGGTTGTGAACAAGACACTGGGACACTTTCAAAGTTGGAACTTCGAAAATTCGCTTTTCGAGAAAAATGGATTTAAAGTTGGATGAAGTCATAGAAGCACTTGTTATATTTTTTATTCGAGCGTGAGATTTACGATTTACCCAGTTCCGAAAACTTCCTGGACATGGATCACAAAAACGCGAATATCGACTATGGGGCCACCTATAGCTTCCGGAACGTTACAAATATTGATTCAAGACGAAACTGTTTAGAACTAAAAATTTTCTGAAATTAAAGTTTTTTGCAGGAAAAATAATTTTTAAATTTATTCTTAGTACGAACATTTTTTTAACTTTGCAAAAATATAACATAGGGGAGCGGCGGCGAATGCGGCGCACATAAAAGAAACTGCACGATTAAAATTCAAATATAAAGTAAAAATTGTAATAAAATATTTTTTCTTCAGGCCAATATCTTACCAATGATCTGTGCATCAAGATAATTTAATTGAAGTTTATTGAAAAAGTTAATTAACGTGTTTTCCAAAAAGTGCATCTGCGTGAAGTTGTCCTACCTTGTTTGGTAATGTAGCGCGTTTCGATTTCAATTCATAATTATTGAATGGAAAACCAACTATGAAGAACAATTAGTGAAATTAAATAAAAATAAAATAAATATATTTACGTTTGATATTATTAACATATTTGAGGGATTATGTCTGCCGAAATTTCAAGGTGAAAAATGTTTTCTTAATATTGCAGAACGTCTCACAATAATTTGAGGATTATGTCTGCTGAAACGTCAAAAAAAAATGGTTCTTAACAGTGCAGAATGACTCACCAATATGAAAAATAACATCAAGGAGGATATATTCAAATAACTATCAACGGGGAAACTTTTTAAGCAATCTTTTATATTAAAGTATAAAACATTAAGACAAGGTAAAACGTACAACGTACAACATTGAAATAATATCATTGCTCTCAACCTTCTAAATATTTATTCTGTCAGAACAAACCTAACCTTAAAACTAGTTAAAAGATTTCAAAATACAATTCTTCTAAAATAACTCTAGAATACGGGATAATTATTATAATTAAACTTTTTTGTGCATATTAGAAACAAAATATTATTACTTTGAGTAAATATTTCTTACCTTCTAACTAAACCCGGCACTTTGTTACTACAAATTCCACATTGCATGGTAAGATTCTCGTAGCAAAACAAAGCACAAACTTGTGCGCCAAGTTACATGCTGATTTTAGTCCCGAATGCGTCATATTAGTCGCATGTGAATAGTATTTATTAAATATTTTTCACATGAAAGTTGATTTATTTTACTCAAATTTTAAACTTTAAGGCATTTAAGAAACCCGGAACAGTATATTTCCAAAAAATTTTTTAAGTATATACGAAACCTCTGTAATTTTTCACTTGTTTTTAGCTACTCTGACAATACAAGCGAAAGAACCAGAACTAACTTTTGGCCATAAAAATCAGGCGACTAATTTTATTATCACAATTTTTCAACAATGCAGCATTGAAAGCATATATACATACATGTAATGAAACTACCTCCAGAAGCAGAAAATGCGTTAATATTCGAAAACTTGAATGCGCCACATTAGCCGCCACGCCGCATTCGCCGCTGCTCTCCTACAAGAATTTACAATATAAATTAAAATTAGAGATAAAAATACACTTATTTGGGATTTTTGTAATAAGAAATTAAATTTTTTGTCATGCTGAAGAAATTTTTTTGATGTCCTGCAATATGAGGGAGTAGTGATTTTTCATCCACTATTAATAATAAAAAATAACTCAATATTCTCAGTGACATTTTCGAAAGTAACTTTTAACGTGCTAGAAGGGAAAATTAGGCACGAAATTCAGCTAACATTTTTTGAAGCAAAGCAGTCTTACATATTAAAAGACAAATGAATAAATAAGAAGAACACTCGAACAGAAAAGACAATCCGCTTTTATCATATATGTGCGATGTGTGGTAAAGAGAGAAAGAGGTTTAAATAGTAGGTGAATCATTTTGAAACTTTTTTTCTGAATGAATGTTAATACCGCTAAAAAGTTGTCCATCTACACCTACTTTTCATTTGCAAACCCTTCTTTCGATCGGAGAGTATACTCTGTTCCTTCTTTGGATTTGAAAATTGAAATTTTTGAAAATTAAAAAAAAATGCTTCTAAAAAATTTGTGTAAAAATCCTGTTTTTTGCATTGAGTGAAATGCACACTTTGTTGGGAAAAGTTTGAAATATCGAACCTGGAATTTCTGTTTCTTGAGCCAAAAAAACATGTAATTATTTTTCTGCCGTGCAAAAAATGAATTTCGTTGTGTTTAAAACGTTCCAAATTTGCGAGAAAAAAATTTTAATTTCAATATCCCAAAATTCCTTCATGAAAAAAGACATTGTTCTGAGAAAAAGCTGGATGATAAAATGTTTATTTGATTCAAGCTGAAGAAATTGAAGGGGCGACATATATAACTTTTTTTTTTAAAAGTGTGCATTTCTCTCTATCGAAAACAAATATATTTCGTGCAAATTAAAAAAATCTGAATTCAGCAAAAAGTTTTCCTTTGAATTTATAATTTCATATTCTTGTTCACTACTAGCAACTGTACATATAAGAAATTTGACAGCATTGTGGAAAAATGGGAAACCTGTTTTCAAAAATTTCAATTTTAAAATTTAAGGAACGAACAGAAAATATTGTCCGATCGAAAAAAGGTTTTTCAGGTGAAAAGTTTTGTAGGGGTGAGCAACTTTTCCGAGGTATTGAAATTCAATTAGAAGCAAAAGTTGGAAAACGAACAAACCTAGTGTAAATGTCTACAGTATCGACTTTTTTTTAGACAAACTCGTATCTTGTCCACACGAAATGAGATATTGAGTTGAAAATTTTTAAAATTTCAAACAAAAGTCACTAAGGAACGTTTATCTGCTTCTAAAAGCTTATTGTAATTTTTTTGTTTTGTAATTTTAAACATTTAGGCTCAGATGAACCTTCATTAGTGCTTTTTATTTAATTTCCCAAACTTCAAAACTCGATATTTTATCGATTTCTGACTTACCGATATCTATCTCATTGAATCATCTCATCTTCATGGTGAATGAAGATTCTACAGCGAAAAGACATAGAGAATCTGCATGAAAAGATGAACTAAGAGAAGCGAAAGGTATATACCAGGACAGGGTTGTGTGGGAGAAAATCGTTTTAAAAAAAAGTGTGACTAAGAGTGCCAGCTGGGTGATAGATGCTTGAAACGAAAAATTTTAGATACGCATGGGCCCTCGTGAAGAGCTTTGTTTAGTGGATGTGCTTAAGGTGAAGAGTATGGATATTCTTGAGGGATTATTTGTCAGTTGGTGTGCCTATCATTGAACAGTGATTCACGATAACTTTGTGAGACTCTTTACCTGGGGAGATTGCTATAGAGATTGATCCGCAAACCTTGCCGAAGCGGTGTTTTTGGACACTTGTGTTCTTTAAATAAGCAGCACGCAACTTCTATGCTATTTAGAATCCATCCCCCCTCCTACACATCCTTTACTTACAGTCACCATATGGATTCCTTGATCCCTAGTAGTATAACGAGGCTAGAACCGTAGGAATTACGCTCATTCCGAAAAGGATTTGACTTAACGGTATAATTTATAATAATAGTAATAAAAATAGTTTTGAAACTCTCTGGCAAATGGCGAGGCAGTTTGAAACATATATATATATATATATATATATATATATATATATATATATATATATGTCAGCATGTGCAACCCCAGGTGGAAACTATAGTAGCACTAGAGTATTGGCAAACCCCCTAATAATAATTATGTTCTGCATTCTGGCCTACTACAAACCAACAAGTCAACATCAACCCAGTAACGTTTATTGTCTTTGACCCAGCACAGGTTTACTACAATGGGATGTACTGGGCCAGTACGTTTATACTATAGAATATAATAGTCACGGGTATTTCCTGTACTGGGACAGAAACATAATTTCACAGTATAACCGATTTCTTTTACTGATAAAGTAAACTGTTATCAACAATTTAGTAAACTTCTCACTAACAGAGATTGAGACTTTTGCGTAAAGAAATTTGAAGGGTGGATATTCAAAGTCGCATAACCGCCATTTCCAATTTCTTACAGGAGAGCGGAAAAACGCTCGCATTTTGTTAATCATGCAATGTAAAATGCAATGTTTGAAAAATTCTCACAATGAAACTATTGCGAGTTTTAACTTGCTCTTTTTGCTGAAATGACGGCATCAGCTTAGAGTTTCGAAAAAAAATAAATAAAAAAAATTTTGAAAAATTGGCGGATATACGACTTTGAATATCCACCCTTCTTTTATTACAATATGTAGAAGACGGAAAAAAATGTACATCTGGAAATGAAACATTTTTCAGGTTCAAAGGTATCGAGGCAGGAGGGATAGCTCAGCTCAAATAACAGATGGGACTTTCGCATCTATGACTGTCGAAACTTCGAGCACTTTCTTTGACAGCAGTACACAGACCGGTGAGTTATTTTGCTTTATGTTTAGGTATTTAAATTATGATATTCGCTGTCTAGGGGGCGAATTTTTGTTTAGGCTAATACGGAACGTTTGACAAAGCGGGAAATGAATTAAATAAATAAATCGAAAGTATTTTGGTTCATCATAATTTCTGAATGAAAAGCCAATAATAATAATAATTATAATTATAATAATAATAAAACCAGGCTTTGCCCAATATGTCAGGGCACACGCTCTCATCAGGTCACTTGATTGCATTATAATCATGCGTCCATGACTGATAATAAATACCGAGACAACCCCGTGCATAATATTCAAACAAACAAAAAATCCAACTCTAACCAAAAATGCCTTCGACATATTGGGCAATAACCATGTTAAGCCTGAGAAAAATGAGCTTCCTCATTTTTTTTAATATGGCAGGAAAAGCTAGTTTAAAGAAGGGTAAAAATTTATTTTTCTTTTTTAGAGCGAATAGAGGAAAAGCGAATTTAAAGAAGGGTAAAAATTTATTTTTCTTCTTTAGAATTAGGGAACAGAGTCCTAAGTTATGTTTCAGGGAGCAGTTAACGGTTGACCGGAAAGGGTGCAGTTCGAGAAGTTTTTCACTCTATATGATTTGTTTTACTTTACTTTCTCTCTATATTTTAATTTGCTCAAGTTACGGTCGAAGTAAAGCCAATAACTTGCAGTTCTTTTTCGATAATGAACATTCTGTCAAAAATTTGGTATAATTTTAATTAACATAAATATTTTTCGTATACTTATATGTAATTGATTAGAAAACTTATAATAAAGAGACCAATAGCAATAACAAACAAAATTTCTGTTTGAACAATTTAATGGGAGAAAATAAAGTTTCCAAGTTTGTATTTGAGTAACAGCCATTTATTACCTACTGAAAATGCAAACGAATGAACGGCATTAGCAGGAACATGAGTTGACTCAATCTCCTATAATGGTTTGGAGACAATTGATTTTTAAGCTTCACATTTATAGCACTATAATGTTCTACTAGTACATGACTTTTTACTCCTATGTTTTTGTTAAAGATGAATGAATGTTTAAGAAGGTTCATTTGAAGCGCAAATGATATTATTTAATATTTTTTATAATGAAAATGATAACTTTGATAGAAAATAGAATAAAAATATACCAGATTTATAGTAATTGACAATTATTCTTATGGAAAGAAGTTTTTTTCGTTCGAAATCCCCTAACAGTTTATCACGCGAGTCAGGTTTTTATATTGATTCTTGTTTACAGAAAATAACCGAACTAACATAGTTTTATGAAAAAAAAGCTTTTGTTTAATATTGTACAGTTTCCGTATTTCAAAAAGAAATTTTTAACTAGAAGTTTTTGTATACTTTTCCTTGAACTCTTGAAACGTCTTTTGTTCTAAATTTCGTAGAATTTAAAAGACTATCAGGCGATATTGAAGAAAACCGAATGCTTTATGTTCTTCAAATAAGAAAGTAATTTTAAAAAGTTGTCCGTTCGTAATCATATAGAGAAGCTTCACAAATTAACAGTATTTTTTATATTCACGACTCAAAACAGAGCAGACCGAATTATTTAAATTATATTGTGGTGAGCCCACAACTTGTAGTAGTTATTTACTACAAGAAACTATCCACCTAGAAAAACTACCCGAATCGGGTAGTGTCACGCCTACCCCGAAAGGAAAATGGCTTAATGGTATACATACATACATACATATTGCGATTTATTTGCTTTGCATATGGTATACATATCATTAGTAGATTATTTTTCAATTGTAACATTTGGGTTTGATTAAAAACAACCTCGTTAGTAGATATAGAGACTAACAATAAAAAAAATATAAATTTAAACATTGTGTCGGCTAAAACAAATGTCGGATTTTAAAAAAAGTGCAAAACAAAAAACACGCTTAAAAGGGGAATAATTACATCGTGGGAATGTACATAGGTTTTTGAAATTTGGCGCCGAGATTCGACCACCTGCGATCTTCATGTTTTCCACCAATAAAGCAACCCAGTTCTGTCAGGCGCTCTGCGACTATTTTCCCCCGAATCGTCCAAGCCACGCAAGCGCTTCACTTCCGGCGTTATTTTCTCGGAAAGTCGCGGGGGTGCACGTCAGTCGTTGGATGATAACAGAAACCAACCTTTCTATCCTGTGACGGTCGACCGTAAATGCTCTTCGTGGTTTGCTTCACGTTTTCGCGATATTCCCAAACCCACATGTTAACACTCCTCGTTCCCTAAGAAACGTCAAAAATAGCAAACAATACAAAGAAAAAATCCACCCCCCAGTAGAGAAAATAAAACTAAAATCAGTGATGGCATTTCCTTCAATCTGCCGAGTTCTGCAATCATATCGCGATAATCGACTAGTCGATCGGGCATATCAGAATTGTTAGAATCATCCATTGAACAATAATTAATCAGGGCGGTGAGAAGTGTACTGAAATAAAAATAATGGACGTTTTCGTGCTGTCTATATAGTTCGAGGGTGTGAATAACAATCGAAGGTCAGTCCGAAGGTTGTCAACTGTTCACACAGCCAGGTGTTGATTGTTTTGGACATCCTGTGATCGATTCTGTCCACCTGACAATAATTAAAAATTATCAACTATTGCAATCTTTAATTGTGATAAATTTCGGGGTTAAACATTTTTTCTCCAAGTTCTTGATCCGGTACGCGATCGGTGTTCGCCGTTCGTGTTATCTGATCCATGATTGTGCAATTTGATCAGTAGGGCAACTGAGTTTTTGATTGCAAGTGTTCTGCATGTGGAATCGAAACAACCCCATTCTCGACCACGGCTCGCGTGACCGAGGGTCGTATATTTTCACCCCCGCGGCGGCAGGACGCAACCACTTGTGGAAGCGACGGGGAAAAAAGACACTCGAGTTTTAAGGGTGGCGTTCTTTGTTCGTGGACAAGGACTTGTCATTGTGTAGGGAGAAGCCGTCGGAATTTCGTGACTGAGAGGCTCCTATCTTGAATCACGTGACACCGATCTAGCCCCCTGACTCGAATCAATCGGTAATTAGCTTATAACATATATGTGTTTAGCTAAATGTATCCGAGATTTAATCTGCACCACATTATCCAGTATCCACATTAAAACTTCTGTGTTGCCACTCTTAAGAAATTCTTTTGTTAGAGCAATTTTTCATTTCATAGACTAACAGTATTCAGCGTGATGTTTCAAAATTTACATTTTCCCAACCGATTCTTTATGATGATTCGTCGCAAATGCTATTTCTACAAAAAAAAACTACATTGCTACAAAAGTATTTCAAAAATAAATATTTAAAAATGTATAATATGCAATTAAAGTTACGCTTGTTATTCAAAATTTTTTAGTCAAATCTTTCAAAATCGCATATTTTCAAATTTGAAGTATTAACATTTTTTGAATATTTTTAGATGGAAACATGAATTTTTACATATAAAAACACCAGACAGGAGCTTCATAAATGACAAAATATTAAAATTACAGGTATTTAAAATTGAACAATTTCTAATTCAATTGTATGGACAATTTTACATATTGACGTTTCACAATTGCATAATTTAGAATTTCAATCGCTTGAATTTGTAGAATATTATATTTGAGGAAGTGTCCAGCCGTAATTGAAAAATCTGACTACGTGTATCGAAATTGCGGTAAAAATAGCCCGTTTTCCAGCCCGTTTTCCAGTAGCCACGGCCTGTATTCAGAATTAATGCTTAAATCACATAATAGTGGCTCTAACAGGTGGCTTCTGGAATTAAACAATTTTTAATGTGAAAACCTCAAAAATTGAATGAATTCAAATTGATAGCCATAGAAATTTGACAAAATCCACAAATTCATACATTTATTTATTTATTGGCAGTTCACGGGAAACGCTCTTTTCATAAACTTCTTGAGAATAAATATGATACTTAGTAAAAATTATTTATAACCGTTCGTCCTGAGCCTGAATGCATTGCGTAGGGATTGCCTGATGCGTATCCCAAATGCGTCAAAGAAATCGATTTCTTTACCAGGTTGGTTAGCCTTAGAGCAGATTCCATTAAGTATTGAATTCAAACAAATGAGGACCATTTGAAATTCTGGACTTTCAAAGGGGAAGCCATTACAAGTGAAAGTTTTGTCTATACATTTCCATAAAAATATTGATCAGTTTAAAAATCAAAGTGTTAAAAATTGTATAATCTCAAAATGGAAACGTTGCAGAGTTAAAAATTTCACATTAGATACCTTCAGAAATTAAAAGTTCAAATTCGAACCTACAAAACTGAACAGTATTTATTTAGTGGCACTTGAAATTATATAAATTATAAAATAAAACTTTCAAAGTTAATAATTCAACACTTGAATACTACATAGTACTACCTATTTGATATTTGATTATATCACTATTAAATATCCTTCATTTGTTGTACATAATATGTTTAGTTCCTTTAAATTAAATAATTTTCAATTGGCAAATTTGAGTTTTCCAAATGTGTATTGATAATAATGTATTGACTGAAATTAAGGATAGCAAATTTCCAATAAAATACTCTTTTATTTGAATTGAACAACACTTTTTATTCAATTTGTGAACACGAAAAATCACCACCAGGATAAGATAGACCTTTTTTACAAAAAAATCAAATTTTTACTTATTCTTCAAAAAATTTTAACATGACGTTTAAAAGTTTATAATAAGTTATTTTTCGTAATGATAGAAAAAATTGGCTGAAGATATTCGTACAGCCGGTCGTACGAATGGTACTAGTGACGCGACTGGTCAGATACCAGGTTGCCCATGAAACATAAACTCTACGCAGAATTATAAGGTTCGGATTGAGATAGAAATTGGTATATGTTTAATAATTATCATTATTGCGGACCGTTGTGACTACATTTTTATTGGGTATTTTCGTGTTTCAAAAAAGTAATTGAAATTGCACAGGTTCTTGAAAAAACTATAAGTTTCGGGAAAATATAATATATGATGTGAAGGATTCATTGAAACTTTATAATCAAAATTTAGAATAATTCTCAATGAAAAGAATTCTTTGAACTGCTCTTTTCGAGACTGGCGCTTATCAAATCTAGAATTTAAATAAGCAGGGTTAGGTTTCAAAACAAATCCACAGAATTAATACTTTAATATTTCCCTAATAGTGTCATTCGACATAAAAAGGTTTCGCAATTCACATTCTCTAGATCTAGGTCCATGCTTCAAGAATAGAAAAATCTTAAGTTACTTTAATCGATTTGCTGTTTCTTGAAATTCAAAGCAGTTGACAGAAAATTGTTCCGGTGCAACTTATATGTTTAGATCTATGCTTTGAGCAAGTATCAAGATTCGAGGTAGCGAATCGCCTTATTGGTCTAAACTGATTTTGTTTAGCTAACTCATGTTTCTGAAGAAGATTGTGGTCCTGTTCGGTTTGAAATTGGGTAAAAGCTCAGGCGTAAAAATTATACATAGTCGGAAATATTATATATAGGATAAACAGGGATATTGCCGTTACTCCCTCCTAGTGAATGACACTGTGAAAGAAAAATGATTTTATCAAAATTATGGAAATTTGAAATAGATACTTGTACATGTGTAGATATACCATTATCCATGTAAGTTTTATTTTGATACATATCTGTCAGTTAGTGATGTCGCTAACTTGGAAATCCTGTGAAAGTTAGAAGAAAAGGTATTTCTTGTCTTGTAGTACTCCTAAAGGTTAGTTCATTATGTTAAGCGATATAATGGAATAAATATTTTTCTCAAACACAAGTAGATACAAGATATATTTGTAATATTGTTACCATACCTTCGAAACCAGTGAATTACATACGTTTATAT
>CAKNXH010063667.1:150481-172530 GCA_932178445.1 Andricus quercusramuli | reverse complement strand
AACTTTGAAATATGAATAAGTAATGTACAATTCAGTTTATTATTAGTAACTGCATTAGTACATTCAATATTAGTACACAATGGAAAGTTAATAACTTCATGGTATACATACATACATACATACATACATACTTTTTCTCCTTGCAAAAATGGAGCAAAAAAGTTGGGGAGTCCTTGACTCTTTAACTAAGCTCCAAAAGAGATGTGAGGAGGAAGATGATTTTATAATTAATTGACGAATATTTGACGAATTTTGAAATTTAATTCTACGTCCTGAAGAGGAAAACGACAAAGTTTTCGAAACGTTGGCAGAAATAAAGGATTTATAACATCAAAATCTACTTTTGGTCTGATGTATGTCAGTTTCTTTTACCATCTACATGTATTACTTATATATACTTACAACTAGTAATAATATTATTTACATAATTATTTACATTTATTTACAATATTTCGTATTGTACAAGGCTCGATGGGCTAGGTGGGGTTGACGAGTTTGAAGAGGTTGATGAAGCTTGTAATGATGGTTGTGGTGATAAGTGTGGTTGTTGTGGAGGTTGTGGTGGTTGTGTTGGACATATTTGAGATAAAGTGGATGGGATGTTGGGACCGGCTGGATAAGGATATTGTGGGTAAAAGTAGGGTGGATATGGAGTGGGCATCGAAGGATTTGGATTGGATGAGGATGGATGGTCAGAGACTGAACCAGTCGGGACGAAAGGGTTGGGAACAGGAATATTTTGTGCGTAAGGGTAGAAAGTAGGTGGAAATAAATTGGCGGCTTGATTTGGATGATATTGGTTTTGGTGATATGGAATGGAGTGATACTGATTGGGGAGACATTGATTTGCGTGAGGTTGACTTAATGTCTTTTTGGGGGTGCTGTTAATGTTCTTGGTTGATTTCGCTTGTTTTGCAGCCTTCTTTTCGGGAACATCTTCAAGAGATTCCTTCTGCTCCTTACTCCTTGACGCGCTGCACATGTTCACGATACAGCGAGAAAATTGATGTTTGTTAAATCCGCCCTTGTCCGTATGCCGTTTCCTGACGAATTCTGAAAATCAAATAACCAGACCATTATTTATTGAAAATTTGGCGGACAAAAATAGAAAAAACGGCTCGAATTGGATAAATCTCTGTACCCACGGGTTTTCGGGGTCGCTAATTACGAATCTGAACTTTTTGTAACCCCCTGCATTAGCTGGTGAATTTATTCACGACCCCGGAGTGTGCCACGAGGAGGCTGCAGCGGTATCTTTCGTCGAAAATCGATTTAAAGTCTATTTTCTGTTTCTTCTGTATACTATACAGAAGTAAAAATTTTACGCGATCTGATCTGGTCAATTGTATTTTTTAAGGTAGGGCATTGCCCAACAATGCCCCCCCCCCCCCTTAGCTACGGCCATGACTATACGCTACTAAATATGGACAGACTGAACCATATAAAGTAGAGCCTACTGTTACCTTCGTGGAATTTACTAAGCGGTGCAGTAGATCCCATTACTCCGTTTAGTAAATTCTACGAAGCTAACAGTAGGATCTACTTTGTATGGTTTAGTCTGTTCATTTTGAATTTTCCAATTTTCAATTTAGATTCGTAATTATCGACCTAAATAACATATAAGTACCAAGTTTTATCCAAATCGAGCCGTTTTTTGTATTTTCGTTCGCCATTTAAAATTTTCAAATTTTGACTTCAGATTCGGATTCAGCGACCCCAAAAACCCGTAAGTAACAAGATTGATCGAAATTGAGCCGTTTTTTGTATTTTCGTCCGCCATGTGGATCCACCATTTAAAATTTTTGAATTTCGACTTCAGATTCGGGTTCAGTGAGCCCAAAAACCCGTAAATACCAAGATTTATCCATTATCGAGCCTTTTTTTGTATTTTCATCCGCCATATTCGATCCTGCCATTTTGGGCACTTTTTGTCGAATTCTCTCTGCCAACGAAGGGGTTAATAAATTATTTTAATTATAATATACACTCACCCCAAACAACGTCAATTATTTTCTTAGGGATGCTGGTATATCCTCCCTTCCCAATTTTTGAGAAATTGGAGAAATCAACTTCTGGTCCCATCAGGAACTGAAACAATCTCCTTGTCAGTTCTCGGGGTCTGTGGAGCCAATTAGCTTTTAGGTACAGTTTATCCTCCCTCTTAATCCAAATATCGGACCCTTTCTGCACTTCCACCTACAAAAAAGAACATAATGAAATCATAAATAATTAATGAGAATTAATAAATAATGAAATAATAATTATACGTTGTTGATATTGCTTACTTTATATCCTACTTTCTCCGACATCGGATCCATGCATGGGAAATGCTGCATTCTCTGAAACAATGAAACATTTTTTCAAATAAACATCAAAGGCCTAAACAAGATATCTACTAGTTGTTTTTATACATACAAATAACGTAGCGTTAACATACCTTTAAATTCTTCTGCTTCTCTCTGTACAATTTTTTCAGGTACTTCAACTCTTTCTCCTTGTGATGTATTATATCCAGCGTCACTAGAAAAAAAAGTCGTGCGTAATTAAAAATAATATAATATCTACATTTATATTACTGATAGCAACGTCTTTTCATGCGAAAAAATAAATAAAATATCAATCTTACCTTCTGGATACTCAAACCACTCATCATCGGAGACGTCCATCTCCTCAGCATCGGACACGTCTTCTGGAACCTTTGAACGATTAGTACTCAAAGTTTGTTGCGTTGATTCCAGTGAAACCTCACTCCGAGGAGTATGGGAAGAATCGCTTCGACAGATAGTCATCGCCTCTGCTATGTTCTTTTCGCAAATCTCGCTGATCAACGTTGCTGAATTCAATATGTCCTCCTCTCTATTGCAGTCAGCTTTCTCCTTAAGCTTTTCATTTGTTTTCCTTTCGGCATTCACCTGTCTTCTTTTGTTCAGGGCTGCAGGGCTATGGGGTTGTTTCTCTGGATCCAGAACATCTCCGTTCTGCATTACAACCAGACGTTCCAGATATTCTTTATTGTCTGTAAATGATTAAATTCAGTTTATTGTTAATCACTGAATAGACTACAACTAGAAATTCAGTGAAATTTAATAAAAAGTAATTACTAGAGAGTTAATTAGAGACAATGCCATTCAGCTCTCACACGCGGAAAACCCCGGCTAGACCATCATTTGTTTTTGATAATTTCAAATTGAAAGCGTTTGAAATGTAAGAAAAATATATGAAATGATTTTGAATTACGGACAATATTTCGAATGTAATGAAAAAAATGAACTTGTTCCCTGACAAAAATGGTTTAGCTGAATTTCGTCTTCTAAGAAAATGTTGGTGTGTCACCTACATTTCCAACTGTTTTAGCTAAACTTGCCATCAAGAAATTATTTACCTAATTCATATAGATTATTTCTAGATGACAAATTTAGCTGAAACATCTAGAAATTTAGGTGACACAACTATATTTTCTTAGAAAACGAAATCCAGGTGAACTATTTTTTCAGTGTTTCATTTCTAAATTAGAGCGTTTAAAATTAGATGATTTTAAATTGAAGAAATCTTAAAACAAAAGCTTTCAAAATCAAAACCTTCAAACTAAAATTTGAAATATGAAAAATTTCTTTAGGAAGAAGTTGAAATTGTCTCATTTCTAATTCAAAATTTGTAAAATTGAACAATTTTATTTTGAATTCAAGAATCTCAAACTGAATGATTTCAGGTAAAAATTCAAAAGAGCAAAGTGTAAGAAATAGATCATTTCAAATTCAGATGAATGAAAATCGTATTATGCTTCATTAAAATCATTCACAATTGAATAATTTAAAAGTAAAAACTTTGACATTTTATTACATTTATACTCGAATCAACTCAAATGCCACAATTTGAAATTGAAAAGTAAATTGAATATTTTAAAATAAAAGCTTCTGAAATTCTCGAAATTTAAATTTTATTA
Source organism: Andricus quercusramuli (assembly GCA_932178445.1). Taxonomy (NCBI): domain Eukaryota; kingdom Metazoa; phylum Arthropoda; class Insecta; order Hymenoptera; family Cynipidae; genus Andricus; species Andricus quercusramuli. Next base: position 168,587 of record CAKNXH010063667.1, on the reverse strand, counting down.
GGTTAAAAAAATATGGTTTCACCAAAAAAAATGATGACAAAAATTTGTCTAAATCCAAAAATAAATTCACCTTTATTTTGACCGTTTACAGTGGAAGAATTTTCAATTCCGAAACTTTGAAATTGAATTATTCTTACAAAAAAACCTTCGAAATAAAAATTAATTTTAAATGAGAAATATTAAACAATATATACTCCAGAAACTTAAACAAATCCGAACTTCATGTAAAACTAGAAACAAAATTTAGTCGCGAAGTTAAAATTTAATATTACTTTAAGTAATCGCTTGGAAATTAACAATTTTTCAATTTTCAATCATGCTTTTTAAAATTCAAGGACTTCAATTTTGACCGCAAAATTTAAACTACTTAAATTACTTTGTGTAAATTTAAATCGTTCAGAAATTAACAATTCTTAAATTCTCAATTATGCTCTTCGAAATTCAACTATTTAAATTTTAATCACAAAATTTAAACTTATGATAGGAGAAAATATCAAATTCAGCATTTACTATGAGAATTCAGAATCCTAAACTTTAATCCATTAGAAATTGAAGAAATTATTCAATTGTTCAATATAAATTTCTTTCTAACTGATTATAACATGTCGAACTTTTTGGAACAATTTCCAAATGAAAAAAAAAAAACTGCAATATGCAATACCTGGTTCTCAAATCTGCTCATTCCATGGTTTGAATTTGAAAAATTATTGTCTTAACATTTCATTGTTTTGAATTTATTCTGGAGGCGCTCAATTCATAATTGTTTGAATGCGAATCCCTTAAAATGAGAAGTGTGCACCTATCAATTTAGGGTGGCTTAAAAATGCATGGCAAATTTTTTTCGTGCTAGAGGGCAACGATTCCCTCCCCCCCCCCCCGCCCCCCATTTTGTTCCAAACGCGAAAAAAGAAAATCCCTCATTCATGTTTTTTCGTTTTTTTTATTTTAACTGCTGCCCCTTTTGACTTGAAGTTGCCCATGTAAAATGCATGGGGAAAACCCACGTTTTGTAGTTTTTGAAATAATTTTTTAAGGTTTGAAAAAATAGGACGGGAAAGTATGGATGCTTGTAGAGAATTATCCAATGAAGAATTTCATTATATCGGACATATGGGTTTACCAAACCAAACACACTCCCACGAGTCCCTGAAAACTATCCTTGAAACCGAAAATATCAATTCTCCATAAGAAAGAACTTATGAGCACTGTATTCTCGTCTTTTTTTTCATCTAAAATTTCTCATATTGGTCTAGTGGAATATTTATTAACATTGCTTAATTACTTTCCAATTATTTAAACAAATGGAATTTGTATTTTTGTTCGAAAATCCGTTTTTTTCTTAAAAATTATTACTATTGGTCTACTGGAATATTTAATAACAATAATTTATTAATTTTTAAATATTCAAACAAATGGAATTATTTAAACAATTGGAGTTTGTGTTAATAATTTGTTTTTCAAATTTTTTTCTTCATGAAAATTATTATTGTTGGTCTAGTGGAACATTTAACAACGTTGATTAATTAATTTTCAAATATTTACACAAATTCCATTTGTCTAAAAGATTTTTTTCCCAAAAATTCGCTGAACTGGTGCTTTATTATCGTTATTCATTTTTTATAGAATTGGAAAATATTTTTTAATAAATTTATGTTATTAAAGATAATAAACTGCTAGTTCGAGGAATTTTTAGACAAAAAATCCTTATTTCTTGAAAAAAAAACAAATGTTTGAGAAAAATTAATTAAACAAATGGAATTTGTTCGAAAATTTGCAAATTAATTAACAAATGTTGATCAACATTCCATTGAAGAAATAATAATCAACTTCGATGAAAAAAGTTTCAAAAGAAACATATTTGAACAAATTCCATTTGTTTAAATAATTGAAAATTAATAAATTATTCTCAATAAATATTCCACAAAACAAATAGTAATAATTTTTTGGGAAAAAAAGAATTTTCGAGACAAAAAATTAAACAAATTCCATTTGTTTAAATAATTGAAAATTAATCAACCAATATTAATAAATATTCCACTAGACCAATATAAAAATTTTAGGTAAAGAAAGATGAGAATACAGTGCTCAAAGGATCGTTCTTATGAAGAATTGATATTTGTGGTTTTAAGGGTAGTTTTCAGAGACTCGTAGGGCTGTGTTAAGGATGGGAACCCATATGTCCAATACATGAAATTCTTCGTTGAATAATTCTCTACAAGCCTCCATACTTTCCCGTCACATATTTTTAAACCCTAAAAAATTATTTCAAAAAGTGATTTTTCCCCATGCATTTTACATGAGAAACTTCAAGTCTAAACCGGCAGCAGTTAAAATCGAAAAAACGAAAAAACAAAAATTGGGGATTTTCTTTTTCCGGATTTGAAACGAAATGGGGGGGGGGGGGCCGTTGCACTCTAGGAAAAAAGTGTTTTTTAGCCACCCTAACCTATCATGTGTTCCATCTTGATATTCTACGATTTTGAAGAAGTAAAAACCAGAAAGTTTTGTGCATTTTAAATTGAAACGAAACTATTTAGACAATTTAGACCTAAACTCATTAAATTCGGAACCCATCAAAATTGAATTGTTTGAATTTCGAAAAGTATAAGTGAAAATTTGAAAATTGTTAAAATTTGTTTAAATGATTGAACATTGTTATTACTATTAATAATATTATATTTGAATAATGCTAGAAAGATGCGGTTTTTTTCTGAAATTTCTGGCTTTTTGTCCAAAAATGCATTGGAAATTTTTTTTTTTTTACTTCTCATGGGGACACCCCAGAAATTTGTTCGAATCCATACAAAAATAAATCCATTTCTTTCGTTTAAAAAAGATGATTTATTTTTAGTAGAGGTATCGCAAGCCCCATGAAGTTTAACATGTATTTCCCATAAGAAAAAAAAGAAGTTTATGTAAATCTTATTCAGAATCCTCAATATTATCTCAATTGAGTTGAAACTCAACATTTCTCTTCGCAATGAGCCGTAGCATACGAATAAAATATCACTTTTTAAATATCTACACCATAAGTCTGTTTTATAGGGTCCCAAAGAAACCCCATAAGTGAAAAAATAGGTTTTGCGAGTTTTTCGCGCTAATTATGACTTTTCTTGTGGTTTTTTTCAATTAACATTGTTTCTGACACATAGAAGACTACTTCATCCTGATAATTAGATGTTCACATAAATTGTTTCAGTAATTTATTATTGTTTTCATTAAATTTCTCATAAAATGGTGTTAGAAAGACGCGGTTTTTTCAAAATTTTCCCACTTGTTGTCCAATTTTCAATTAGACGAAAGTGATAGTTTATCAATGTTAACAGGAGTGATTATTTAAACAATTTATCATTATTGTTAATAATATTCTCTTAGAAAAATGCTACGAAATTGCCGTTTAAAAAAAATTCACTTCTACTTAAATTTTCCATTGAGATAAGTTGAATAATTAACTAGAGTCAAGAAAATTAATTGTTTTAACAATTTGATATTACTATTATTAATATTTTATTTCAATAATGCTATAAGGATGCGGTTTCTTCTGAAATTTCTGGCTTTTTATCCAATTTTCAATTGGAGTGAAGTAATAATGAATTGAAATTAACAAAAAAATTATTCAAACAATTTATCATCATTGTTTATAATATTATCTTGGCTTAATTGGTAGAATGTTGCGGTTTTTTTGTTGAAATTTTCAACTGTTTGTCTATTTTTTATTAGGCGTGACTTAATCCTTAATTAGATTCAGCAAAAATAATTGTTTAAGCAAATTATTATTGTTCATGACCATCTTCATCTATATCACTGCCTGATAGTTGCGGTTTTTCGGAAATTTGTACCTTTCTGTCCTTTTTTTAGTTCGTGAGGTATATGATCCGTGTAGAAAATTTGAAGCATATTTTAAATATCTGTTTTATTTCAGAAAAATATATTCACAAAAAGGAAAGAGATTATTTAAAATATAGTTTTCTCGAATGTTTATTTATTCATTGTAAGTAATTAAGCAGGCGAAGCAAAGTGAAAGATTTTAGAAAAAACCGCCACTTTCTAGCACTTATCTGAGGAAAGATAATTATCAACAATATTAAATTGTTTGAACAAATTTTCTGTTAACTTTAATTAATTATTACCTCACTAAGTGAAAAAAGGACAGAAAGGTAAAAATTTTCGAAGAACCGCAACTATCAGGCATTTATGCAGATGAAGATAGTCATAAAAAATAATAATTTGTTTCTTATTTTTGCTGAATCTAATTGATTATTATGTTACATCTAATGAAAAATAAGCACAGTTGAAAATTTCAGAAAAAAACCGCAACATTCTACCAATTAAGCAAAGAGAATATTATTAACAATGATAATAAATTGTTTGAAAAATTATTTTGATAACTTGAATTCATTATTACTTGACTCTAAATGAAAATGGGACAAAAAGCCAGAAATTTAAAGAAAAATCCGCATCTCTCTAGCATTATTCAAATATAATATTATTATTAATTATAATAAATTTTTCAAGCAATTAATTTTCTTGCCTCTAATTAATTACTCAACTTCTCTTATTGAAAATTTGACTAAAAGTGATTTTTTTCAACTGCAATTTTGTATCATTTTTTTAAGAGAATATTATCAACATTGATGATAAATTGTTCGAACAATCACTCTTGTTAACATGGATGAACTATCACTTCCCTTTAATTGAAAATTGGACAACAAATGGAAAATTTGTGAAAAAACCGCGTCTTTCTAACTCCATTCTATGAGAAAATTGCTAAAAACAATAATAAATTGTTTAAAAAATTGATGGAAATATATAATTTTCAGTATAAAGTAATATTTTATGTATTAGAAACAAGTTGCATTAAAGAAACCACAAAAAAATCATAATTAGCGCCAAAACCTCGCAAAACCCATTTTTTCACTTATGAGGGTGATATTTGAACAGTGATATTGTATTCCTATTCTATGGCTAATTGTGAAAGGAAGTGTTGAGTTTCAACTCGATTGAGATAATATTGAGGATTCTGATTAAGATTTACAATAACGTCTTTTTTTCTTATGGAAAATAAATGTTAAACTAAATGGGGCTTGCGGCACCCCTATCATTTTTTTCGAAACAAAAAAAAATAGATTCATTTTTGTGTGGATTCGAACACATTTTCTGGGGTGTCCCCAAAAAAAATCAAAAAAAAAAATTTTGAACCACCCTACTGAACATTAATTAACCAATGTTGATAAATATACCACTTGGCCAATATAAATAATTTCAAGTAAAAAAAAAGACGAAAATACAGTGCTCAAAAGGTCGATTTCATGAAGAATTGACATTTTGTCAACTTTTTATTTTCAACAGTTAACTAGCGGTTAACAAACACGATTGTTTGAAAAATGTTTTTTGCTTATAACTATCTTCTCTTAGATAATTGCTAGAAAGTAGCGTTTTTTTCTGAAATTTGCAACTTTCCTTTGGCTTTTTGGCTACGAACAAATAATAAATAAACAATAGAGAACATCATTCTTCAAACAATCTTTCTTCTTGTGAATGTTTTTCTGAAATAAAACAGGTATTTGAAATATTCCTCAAATGTTCTATATGGAATAAAATATATGAATTTGAATTTTTTTCTTGAAGTAATTACCGAAAACTAAGAAGTCAAAGAAAAGCTGAAAATTCCAGAAAAAAACTGCAACAGTCGAACATTACTCTAACTCTAAGAGAATATAGTTATCAACCAAAATAAATGTTTGAACTGAATAATATGTTTGAAGTTTGCTCGAAATATCATGGTGTTTAACGCTTTCCAAAATCCTGAATTTGACCTTTTTTACTTTTTAAACACCTTGAAAAAAATGCTTTTTATGAAATAAAAATGATTTAATATATTTAACAAAAAAAGTGAGTTTAATTTAATAAAAAATAACATGTTTCTTGCACAATTTAAAAATGGTCAGAAGTGAACAAATATTTTTAAAATTTCTGCTTGTTTATTACTGTTCACTAGCAAGCATTGTCCATACAAAAAATTTGCGTTAGGTAGATCTGTTTGAAATTTAATCATCCCAAATTAATAGAAAATATCAGTTCGGTGAATATTGAGGGCTGTAGACTTCTCTCAACATTGAATTTATCTGAATCAGTTTGAGAGACATCTATTGATTTACTCAGAAAATAAAGTCCATGTTTCTTTCGAAGAATTTCAGCAGGTAGGTAATATCATTCCCATGAAAGAAAGTCGTACCCTTCAGCCAAGACAAAACAGAACGCTTCATGTTTTAAGACAAGTTTGTTTGTCTTGTTGAATGCAACCCACTGAGAGCTATTGTCATGAATTTAAGACAAAAATCGTATGTCTAGCAAGTCTCGCTTATGAGACGGAACAAGACATCGATGTTTTGGAGACAAAATGGGCCGTCTTGAAGACAAAAACCAAGACAAAATATTTTTACACGGGTAACCCCAGTTATTGGCACCCCTCGTCACCAGTGATTGGCACTACACTCACATAACCTCTTCAAACTTCTGTAATTGCATTAAAACATTGATAAAAACAAATTGTGCATCTGAAAATATGAAATAAATTTTCTATTAATAATTCTAAATTTAGTATTTTATCAATTTTGTTTTTGGACAAGCCAACATCTTTGACAGCAGCTACAAAACCTAGCCATGTCACATATCTATTTTTCGGCTTATGTTTTTCTTTCCTCAGAGATACTCTCTGACGGGCAATAGTATGGCAATAAATGAAATAAAAACCATAAATGTTACTCATTTTCTACTTTAAACTAGAAAAATGAATAAACAAATTCAAACATGGATAAATAAATATAGTCAAAATAAATCGCCCACCGATTAAATAAAAACTTTGGCTATTTATAATAACATGAATTCATGCGTAACATTTAAAAAATTGTAAGACATTATTATTAAACACAATATGTATAAAGATAATAAAATTCCATTTATAATTTAAATGAAACCAATATTTACCTATACCTCGAGGCCTAAAAAGAATGATAAATTATCTGAACAGAACTTTGGAGGTTACGATTACCGGTATATAAATGACAGCTTCATTTATTATAATTATTAGCTAATTTCTCGTCTACCTAGTAACGGCTTTTGTTGTTCCGGTACTTTTAACACTTCATTGTATCATAAATACGTGAAATGGCTCATGTCAACACAAGGTCTTGAGATTACATAACCTTACTTTTTTCCGGCGAGGCAGGGGTGCCAATGAATGAAATCATTCCCGAATTGCATGGTCTGGTCATTGGCACTGGGGTGCCAACGACTAGAGACCATACTTTTTATATTAATTTCCATTGGCACCCCCCCTAAAATTAATAAATAAATTATTGCCGAGGTTCATTCCTTATTTTGATTATATTGCAAGTATTTCTTTTAAATATTCACAAAAATTGGAACAGATTCACTTGTTCACAACGTTGTTTGAACAAAATTAAAAAATGTTGTCAGCTAAACATTTTCTTTAGAAAACCGGATAAATTCTTGGCACCCTAAGAACTGAAGTGAATTCATTATTTTATAACTAAATTTGACATTATTTTGTATGAATTATATATGTCGGTACACGCACAAATAATGGTAGAATAAAAATAATACCAGCAAAATACGATAAATGTTTGCATTTTCTTGAAATTTAACAAAAATGAGAGAGGGTGCCAATAACTGGCGCAGTGCCAACCACTAGTGCTCTTACCCTATAATCCTTTGATTTTTGTTGAGGAAATAAGGTTAGGTATAGAAGAAAAAGGCAAAAGAAAAATATACTGAAAGAGAAACGTGAAACTCGACGAAATATGCCGGTAGAGAATACATAACGTATTCAATATTCCGTGAGTAAATTTGTAATTTTGATAATTATATATTGATTATTGCTTTAAACTAGAAAATAGTAGAAAGCTAATTTTTTATCTTCTGAAAATTACTTTTCATCAGAAAGAGTAACATAATTTTGAAATAATTATATTTCGACGCTTTGATAGACACTAAAAGAATTACTGTCATAAAAATTACATTTCTCGCTCCTAGAATTTTTCGATAAACCGCTTTAAGAGAGTGCACTTTGTAAATACACTATACGGCAAAAAATAGTTGTTTAAGACTGTTGAGACTGCTGTTTGAGATTATTGTTTTTGACTGTCTATGAGTCTTGGATATAGAGTTTTATGTAACTAGTATTATAAAATTTCAGTGACTTTTCATTGAATAATGTTCACTTTTCGGCTACAATTCAATTAAAGTCATCGGAAATTTGTATGCATGTGTCTTAAATTTTACAAGACTAGTCACATAAAACTCTATATTGAAGATTCATGGACAGTCGCTCAAATTTCAAACAACTTTTTTTTCCGTGTCCATCCTTGAACTTCCGAGAAATCATGAGGTTATCAATTACTGCTAATTATAATTTAAAATATCACGACATCATTACATATCTCATCATTAATTTATACAAATATTTTGCTTAATCATAAATATCACATGATGAAAATAACTACGTATAAATTCTGTTATTTTTCATGACGATGCCATGTAACATAATATAGTGCTTCATGCTCAGAAAGAGTAGAGTTTCAGTTTTGTTTTAGCTCATTTTCATACTATAGTAGATTGTATACCAAGAGCACAGTCAGAGTTCCTCAAAGGATAGTTAAGATACGGTGTGCCAAGATTTTTATTGGTGCCGCTGTGCCAGTACTAGTTGACTCTTTGTTGATTTTGATAGGCTTGCATTGGCGCAATTTGCAGATCACAATTTTAATTGCAAGGGGATTTAATATAAAATAGAGATAACACTCTTCACACGAACATTATAAATTATTGGAAAGGCAATTATATTAACTTAGAAACATACATACTTCAACATTTTCATAGAGAAAAGAATAAATAAAAAATAATAGTGTTCAAACTTTTCGTGCCGCATGAAAATATCTTTCTAGTACGGTGGCGGCTATTGGTGGGGAAACCTATCCCCCCTTGAAAATACAACTTTTCATGCATGAGAAGCAGGCGTGGGACGCAGATAACTAGTTTCATAATACACTCGGAATTTCTGAAACTGACTTTCCATCAAGAACATAAAATTTACCATAGGTATGATCTACTTTATCCTTCCAAACTCATCACGTCCGGTGAAGCACGCGTAAAGTTCTATGTGGGCCCGCTCAAGAAGTATATATTTGCAGTTGACACCGCACCGGTCTGAAATTGAATACATTGCGCCTGCTTCACATCCATGAGAACTTGCGTTTCCAAGGGGATTCGGACAAAATAGTACATTGTGTATCGAGGGCGTAAAGAAGGCTGTTTTAACGAGTGTGAACTTACCGCTTGAGCGAAGTGAGGGCGGCAGTCACACAAGGTAAAATAGCCGTACGCCTTTGATATACACAATAGTTTTTGTCCTAACCTCCTTGAAAACAACCGTGTGGAGCAGATGGGGGATGTTTGGTGTACTTGACAATTTTTGATTATAAGTGAAAGGAAGAAAAAGCGTACTTAGCAGAAGGGAGACTGTGGGGTCAAGCGATACAATTTTTTTAAAGATAAAGATAACTTCCTACATATCCTCACTTCCGTGGTGCAGTGTATGTGTAGCGGGCGTAAAGTTTCATATAGGCCCGGCGGCGGAGTGCGCATGTGCAAACGTCACTAGGCTGGAAGCGGCCACATTACGCCTGCTTGACGTGCATGAAATGGCGCGTTTGCAAGGGGGGTCGGACAAAAACTAATTCTAAACTTTTGCTATGTTACTGGTCACGATCGTTTTAGAAAATGGAAAGCAATTGAATTGCTTTCAATTTTCGTGTTTGTATCGCTCCAAATGAAGCAATTGTTTTCAATTACACTAGAGTCCCTCTATAGCAGTTCCCTCTATAACCAAGGTAGCCAACTATCTAGACCCAAAATGCGGGACGTCCAGACCTTACTACTGAACACCTTTTTTTTAGGGGAAGATTTTTGAAATATATACAAATATATAAATTTTGACTATGTTGTACATCACGCATTACTCAGTACCTTTTTTGAAGCCATACTTCTCAACACTATGTATTTGTTTTAGTACTTCGGGATTTTTTTCCAGTGCAAAAAGTAGTACGAGTGTAGTGAATATTTATGTTTTCACCAGAAAAGTATAGATTGTATAAAAAGCATAGTAAATGCGGGATATGCAGGGCATTGCCCTAATTTTCCGGGACACTTTGCGGGACGAATTTCAAAGCGGGACAGAAGGAACTAATGCGGGACCGTCCGGCGAATGCGGGACGGTTGGCTACCTTGTCTATAACAGACAAGGCGGTCCAAGGGGACGTTGATTAAGGGTACCTCCGAGACAGCTGCTATAGAGGGACTCTAGCGTATAATAAAAAATTGCAGCATATAGTTAAACTGGAAATACTATACTGTCCTATCCAGTCCTTCAAAAATTTTAAACAATTACATTTAATAAAAGAGTAAGTAAAGTAACTTATTAGTTACTTTATTTACAATATAAGACATCAAAATAGAGAAATGATATTAATTTGATATGAGATTATAAATAAATTGCATAACTAAAAACCTGCTAATTAGCGGAGAATACAAAGATGTTTCGAAAAGTACAATAAACGCATGTAATTCTCTTTTAGATTATATTCAAAGCATAAAAATAGTTATTAGTGATACAAGTGCGCAAAACAAGTGATTGTGTGCGAGTGAGTGCTTCGAGCCGCAGGCGAATGATGCAATTACACGAGTTACCAATCACCTATGCGCACGTGTATCACACGCTATTTTTTGCAACGCCCGTCCGAAAAAGTTGTTTGAAAAAAAATGTAAAAAAAATGTTTTCCTTAAATTTTTGGGAACATTTTTTTTTAATATTTGAAAAAAATGTTCTGAAAACAAAATTTCGTGCAAAAAAATTGTTGAAACAAATTTTGTGAACCAACATTTCGTGAAAAAAATTTTCGAAACAAAAATTTGGATGCAAAAAAATTTGTTGAGAAAAATGTTTTGAAAAAAAATTTAGAAAAGAATATTGATGTTCATGCTTTCTTGCCTGGGGGGGAGGGGCTACGAAACCCGAGAAACAAAACTTCAATCATTAAAAAATGTGTTAGAGTTAAATCTAAATTTATTTCAGGCAGATACCAATTAAGACTAGAGTTACCTATGCCAGTGTCTAATGTACCTCATCTCGAAGTGCACATGCGCATCTTTCTCACGAGTGCCTAAAGTAAACCATCGTCAATCTGCGCATGCGCGAAAGTGTTTCGTACAATGCATGCTCAAATAAGGTCGTTTAGGCACCATTTATAAGCATGAAAACGTCGAATTTTGAGGTGGGTGTTGCAAAATATAAATTTAAATTAGTGCATGACCGTTAATTAGAACGTTGATATATATATATATATATATATATATACAACAGTCTTCATTAATGTCAAGGTAAACAAATTTAATTTTGATTTTCGAAAAAACTTTTTGTTCAATCAATCAAATTATTAGTGTTTATTTGTACATTGTTTCACTTTATTCATGAACTCTTTGAAACTGTTGAATGTATTTTTATTGGAAAAACGGGAGTTTGAATGCATACAGCCATTCTGTACGTTTAGCTATAAATGCACGGCCAGACTAAAGTAGGAGTGGCTCTCTTGGTGAGGAAATGAGCAATGTGAGGTAGGGGGTATAGAGTTGTTAAATTAATTTGGAATTCTTGTGTTATTTATGTGAATGACACGCTCGTTCCGTAACACTGCTAAGACTCAGGTTGCTGATCAATCTTTCTAGCGACCAGCCGAAGTGAAGAGCCTCACAAGGTCGCTATGTGAGGTTCCTCACTTGGGCCCATTAGCATCCAAGGTCTTTTGTTGCAGGTGCCATTCACTCTATTGTCACTCTGTTTACAAACTATTTGTCGCCACACTTTTCTGTCCTGCCATACTTCTCTAGCTTCCTTCTCCTTCATGCATTTTTTCATACAAGCCCGTGTGTTTCTATGGCTTCTTATGTCTCTTCAGATTAAGGTCTCATTCACACATTGTAACCATTCTTTCGGTGGTCTGCCTCTGAGCATTCTGCCATTTACTTTACCTTTATCCACTTGTTTCGTCAGTCGTTTATGTCCGAACCATCTTAATTGATTTCTTTCCCATATGTCAAATAGTGTCTCATCTGTACCACATTCTTTGAGAATTATCTCGTTTCTCACTTTGGCCATCAGTGTTTTCCCGCATATTGTGCGCAGTGGTTTCATGCCGATCGCACTAATTTTACTCTTATCTTTTTCTTGATAGGTCCATGTCTCGCTACCGTATATCACAGTCGGTACAAACATAGAACTATGTATTGCCAATTTATTTTCTTTCATATATTTTCACTTCTAAGAATGGATCCGGCCTACCTCTAGGCACTCACATCTACGCATGCACACATCCATGCATACATATACATACATGCATACACAAATATTTTCGTCTATTTGAAGTAAAAATAAATAAATATAAATGTGCGACCCCCCCCCCCCCTCCCTCTCATCATCGCATGAGGCACGAAAGTCTAAATTTTTATTAAAAAGAAAGTTGCAGCGCTATTTGAAGTTTGTTTTGATTAATATAAATTGGTATAAAGTACTCAGCAAAAATGGACTTCTATATTTTCTATTTTCTTTACAATTATTTCCAGGTTATACTTGAGTTACGCGGTTAGAAATTATTTAGGAAATTCTCTGTATACAGAGACTTAATTTATGAAAATAATCAAACTTTAGAATTTTGTATTTGGTTTCTTTCCTTATTTTAGGAGACACGACCTGCTCCTTCAAAAACACTTACGCGACTGATTTTGAGGACATAGAGTACCATGTGTTAAGGTTCAGTTTACAATAACGTCGCATTTGAAGTTGACCGTTGGAAACATTGAGTGCTTTAAATAGATTTTTCGGAGATACTCTCGAATATGTAAAAAATCTCTGAAATACTGTGAAGTCCTTGATTTCTTGTGAGCAAATTAATTGAAAAAAGATAAAAATATTATTATAGAATTCAGTAAGAACCATTAAATTATTCTCTGCAATCTGTCAAAAAGCCCTAATATGTCAGAATTTTGAAAAGAAAATTTTGGAAATTCTACGAAGCAACTCTATTTTCCTAAATAAATTCTTTAAAATTCGACAAAGAATTATATATACATTAATTTAAAAAAAAAAAAAACGTTTTACCTGTTTACTGTATAACATAGATACACAGCCAACTATATAGTTTCAATTGAGTGGTGGTAAGGTAGACTTTCTATTTCCACTCCGTTTTGAAAATTTAAAAAAATTGAATTTTCTAAAACTTCAAGTCCGTATGTTTATCCTGACCTCATATCCGGTTTATATGCCTCACACAGTTTCTAATAGGTTTGTGCCAGATGCTATAAAATCAGGCAGAATAATTTCTTTTTTTTATTTAAAAATACGATATTACATTTAAATGTCTTACTAATTTGAAATTGAAATTGATCACTCCAAAATGATATCTGAATATTTTATGAATGCTTTGAAAATCTGTACTGGAATGCTTTTAAGTTTTGATTGGCCAGAATAGCACGAAATTCTCATGAATATGTCTTTGATATGATAAAGGATCTCTAGGACGCGCCAGGCCATGAAATAAATTGTGTTATCCAGCTTATGTTGCAAATCAGTTTAGATTTTTGTACCTGGACATTCCAGAATCTCAAAAATCAGAATTGTATATATAAAAAGAAATTTCATAAATAATAATAATTACAATTTATTAAGACATACATATCACCAAACTAGAAACATTTATTTTTTATTTTTTTTTTTATACCATTAAGCCGTTTCCCTTTCGGCGAGCCTCTAGGGGTAGGCGTAACACTACCCGATTCGGGTAGTGTTTCTAGGTGGATAGTTTCTTGTAGTAAATAACTACAAGTGTGGGCTCACCACACCCACGACCGCCAACAGCAACGCAGTAGTATTATTCTCGAACGGTCACCCATCCAAGTACTAACCGCGCCCAACACTGCTTAACTTCAGTGATCTTACGGGAACTGGTGTTTCCAGCGTGGTATGGCCGTTGGCCATATTATAATTTAGTCCTTGTAATTATATTTTATGATCATTTTTGTTATTTCAATCGAACAGATTGGCGCTCATAAAAGTATTATAGGTCAAAGATAAGGGTTTGTCAGAAAGAAAAGAGCGGACCCTTAAGAAAGATGCTTATCCAAAATAAGAATTTATTTCCTGAGACTTGTAATGAAACTTGGAATCTAGATTCCACAATACCAACAATAATAATTTAGGGTGAAAGAAAAACAGGGTGTACTTCCGAAAAGGACATATGTCCGATTTTCTTCAGGCTCCGTGTACTTATGTATTTTGACGCGCTGATTACGAATATGATAGTGAAAATTGGCGACTAGTCTATTTTCATGGTGAAAACCATGAAAAACCCATAAGAATCATGGTTTTTTGCGTTTATCTCAGCTAATATGCAAAATAAAAAAAAATATTTCAAATAAAAGTTGTAGATCTCAGTAAAACACACTTTTTTCATTTCATACATTTTTTCGTACGAGTGATAGTTTTCGAGAAAAACTCTTTTCCAGCGCCATGTGGGGGGGCGTGAAGGCACCTGTGTGACTGGTCACGAAAATAATGTAAGGTCGTACCCCTACCCCTTTTCCAGCGCCGTGGGGGGGGGCGTGAAGGCACCCGTGTGACTGGTCACGAAAATAATGTAAGGTCGTACCCCTACCCCTTTTCCAGCGCTGTGGGGGGGGCGGGAAGGCACCCCTGCGACTGGTCACAAAAAAAATGTAAGGCTGTACCCCACCCCTTTTCCAGCGCCGTGGGGGGCACCCCTGTGACTGGTCACAAAAATCGATTTACTACTGATTTTCTGGGAAACTGTCGTTCCTATAAAAAAATGCTTCAAACATAAAATGTGTATTTCGATGGGGTCTACAACTTTTGTTGGAAATATTTTCTTGAATTTTGAACCATTACTGAGATAAATGCAAAAAACCATGATTTTCATGGGGTTTTTATGGTTTTCACCATGAAAATCAAATTTGCGCCAATTTTCACTATCATATTCGTATTCAGCGCGTCAAAATACATAAGTACACGGAGCCCAAAAAAAATCGGACATATGTCCTTTTCGGAAGTATATCCGAAAAACAAAATGAAAGTGCTCAGAGGTGTATATTTCGTGCAGAATTGACATTTTTTGATATAGGGGTACTTTTAGAGGCGCCGAAAGGGTATGTTAGGGATGGTAAACCAATATGATTGATGAACAGAATTCTTCTCTAGAAAGTTCTCTACGGGTCCTTGAACTTTCCCGTTACATTTCCCGAAACCCTTACACACCCTCCAAACTTTCCATATACTTTTCCTTTGACCCCTCTCTCACCCACACGATTACCCATCATTGACACCATTTTTAGTTTTTCTGGGGATCAGATTTTTCCCATTAGGTCTCAGTAGTTTTCTATATTTATGGTAATTATGAGTAAATACTTCATACAAAATCTTGAGGCCATCTAAGCTCAAATATTTATTTATTTATTTCTAGTCTTTTAGTAGAATAATCAGATTGATCTTTAAACGATTCTATTTTGATGGTTCCTGAGTTCGAAATGTATATTTTTTAACGCTGCTCATTTGAATGTAAAGGGCATGTAACACTCATCCAATTCCCGCCTGACCAACATTGTTTTTGGAATCACCTACATATGTCCACACGAAA
Source organism: Andricus quercusramuli (assembly GCA_932178445.1). Classification (NCBI taxonomy): domain Eukaryota; kingdom Metazoa; phylum Arthropoda; class Insecta; order Hymenoptera; family Cynipidae; genus Andricus; species Andricus quercusramuli. The sequence continues at coordinate 152,808 of CAKNXH010063667.1, read as the reverse complement.
TGATATATTATGTTAAAAGTACAAAAAATTAAATGAAAGGTACTAAGGAACGTTAATGCACTTTTAAAGTTTTATAATCTAAAAAAATGTTTTTCATCAAATGTTTGCAGAATTTGAAAAATTTAAAAATACATAAATGTTCCTTAGTGCCTTTTATTTAATTTCTTAAACTTTCAACTCGAACTCGCATTTCATGTGGTCAAAAGGAGCTCAGAAAAGCAGGTAAGACAGAAATTGGATAAGTTTTGTTTACCTTTAATAACGTTGAACGTGAGACTTTCAAAACTTGGAAGCTTTACACAGATTTAAGAAACTGTTCAATTTTTCGCATTATTCGAAATATGAACGATTTTTCTTTGCTATTGCATTTAGAGAACTGCGTTTTGCATTTTATAATTGTGAGTTTCCTCACAGACCTCTGAGGGTCTCGTTTCACACTTTTTTATTTTATTATTCAATCGTTGAATATTCATGTTTCTGACAAGTCACGCAAGGCCAACATTTTACACGCAAGCAGAATGTTTTTGTTCAAGTCCCAATTTCCTGCTCTAATTCAGCCTTTTAAGACCTGTGTAAATATTACTTTTGAAAGGATAATCATACAAATTGTTAATTATATTTTAATGAGTAATACAGACAATGCTGAAGAGTTTTCTATAACTTCTCGTATTCTTCTGTAAATTATTGTTTTCCAGGAATGTAATTTGCAATTTAGTATTCAATTCAACTAATTTTTTTGGTTAAGATTTTTATAAATATTAATATTTTTTTAAGCTACCCCGGGTAAAAATATTTGGTCTTGATTTTGTCTTGGGTAAAGACCAATCCAAGACAATTCCCAGTCATTCTTTATGTCTAGCTCGTGAGACGGAACCATACTTGTTTTTGATGTCTTAAGGGCAGGGCCGTCTTTAGGGTTGCGGGGGCCCCGGGCCGGTTACATTGTGGGGGCCCATTACCGGACTCAAGAAACGTTATTCCTCCCTGACTTCTGAAAAAAAAGATCATCGAAGTAGGAGGCGATGCAGAAGTTTGTCCTGTTTGTAGTGTTTTGTGGGGGCCCCTAAAATGTGGGGGCCCCGACGGCCCTATTGTAAAGACGGCCCTGCTGAAGGGTCATCACTAATCCGCTTTAAACTTGATAGAATGTTTATATTATTTATCTTCATGGTATTTATTGTTTATGTGTTCATCATTTCATTTATCTGCAATAATTATGTTGTTTGGATGGCGAATCTAAAAATGTCCATTTTCTCCTATCACCAACAGTTCACTAGATACTTCTCGAAAATTACAGTTTTAATCTTTTCATCAAACATTTTATATGCCTGCAGTTGTTGAGACAGACAGGTTCCGAATTTCTTATTTAAAAATTATTTATTACAAAATTACGAGTTTTATCGGTTGTAAAATGTTAATCCTCAGCAGATGTCAACTGCTTGGTCCTCACCTAGCTACTTGATTCCTGGAAATGGCAGGCCCTGCCGTTGGGGTCCATAGTTTATAGAGGTCGGAGTATAATGGACAATAAAATTTACAAACTAAAACTTCTTTACTTTTGTCCCTGGCAAATGTTAAAGCCACAAATTGGCAATATAATTTTCTTTAAGAGCAATTCGGTTTATTTATCAGTATTTACACTTCTTGCCTTGAAACAAGTCAACCCGGTCTTGTCTTGGTACAGTCAACAGTCATAAATGCAAGCAAAGTCTCTATATCTCCAATGTCTAGCTGGTGAGACGGAACCAGACATCATCGTCCTAAAGACATATTGAAGACATTCAAGACAAAATCAAGACCAAATATTTTTACCCGGGACGTCACATTTACTCTATTTCAACATGACTGACATTTTTTTTTGATAAAGTTCCGAAAAGCGCTTACCTCAGATTGATTTGAAACTCCGCATACCTACGTATTTTGACGCGCTGATCACGAATATGATAGTCAAAGTATCCGCAAATTTGATTTTCAAGGTCAAAAATCACAGAAATAATGAAAGACCAAACTCCAGCCTTCCCGCGGCGAAGTGTGTAAGTAGGCATTAATGCTAAAACAAATGGGTTAATGGCAAAAGATATGTTTCCACGAAACATTAGGGAACAAATGGGGATGACATGCGTCCTACGTTATTTCTGTGGCCAGTCACAGGGGTGCCTTCCCGCCCCACATGACACGTTGGAAAGGGGGTCGTGCGCGACCTAAATTATTTCTGTGGCCAGTCGTAGGGGTGCCTTCCCGCCCCCCATGACACGTTGGAAAGGGGGTCGTGTGTGACCTAAGTTATTTCTGTGGCCAGTCGTAGATGTGCCTCCCCGCCCCCCATG